>JAQZBX010060714.1:0-17249 GCA_029593785.1 Cabassous unicinctus
CTCCCTGATTAGCTCATTCAATACATTCCTGGCTTGAAAGTGGAGGAAATTGTGTTTGGTAATGGTGTACTCCAGGGGGAGGCCTGCGTTCTCTGGGGGATCAGCAAGAATCCTCCTGCCAGGGTTGACCATAAGACTAGGACTTCCCCTCATCCCCTTCCATTTTACAAACATAGTTACCTCCTAAATGCAAATCACCACATGGGCAGACAGATGAAACCATCCTCTTTATTTACTTAAGTTTCCAACCAATCTTGAAAATATTTTGTTGGCATCAGGGACCTCACCCAAAAGAACATGAAATCCTTATGGTTCTTCCTCTTTCTGGTGGCACCTCCCAGATGTGAGTGTCTCAGGGATTCAGACATGAAGGTAAGTGGGATGCTGCCTCTGAGCACAGGACTCACTGCAGTTCTCCTTTCCTCAGGTGCCGTGTCCCAGGTGCAGATGCAGGACTCAGGCCCAGGCCTGGTGAAGCCCTCACAGACACTATCCCTCACCTGCTCTGTCTATGGTATCTCCACCACAACCAGTGATTACTGTTGGCATTGGATCTATCAGCCTCTGGGGAAGGGGCTGCATGAATTTGTGACAGTGGGGACATACACTTTGCCCCTTCCTCTAGGAACTGAATCTCTACTTACAGAGATATGTCCAAGAACCATTTCTCTCTGCAGATTGAGCTTTATGCTAACCAAGGATATGGCCATGTATTAATATGCAGGAAACCCAGTGAGGGGAAGTCACTGTGAGTGTGGACACAAACCTCCCCATGCAGGATGGAGCTAGGCATGAGGGGCACTTGGAACCTACACAAAGTAGGAACCCACCCCAGACTCAGGTACAAGAAAGATTTTGGGGTGCATGGGATTACTGTAATGAAATAGGGTTTCTTCTTTCTTAAAAGTAGTTAACCACTTGAGATTCTCCACTGTATTAATTCTAAGAAAAGGCATGATATTCCCAAATTTCAAATGAAGAATATGTATCTGCAATGCTCTTATTAATTATATTATAATGTGTTCACACATATGAATTAGTTTTCTTCATTTGTTCTTCTGGATATGACTGGAAGTATGAACAAACTTTGATTCAACTAACACTCTGACACTGTGCTGTTAATTTTGTGGAATTAATTTTCTCTCATGGCTGTGCCCAGGTAAAATATAATAATAATAATAAGAAGAAGAAGAATAAAGTTCAATATGCATGATTTTTTAATCACTATAAAAACAAATTATTTTATGGCAGAATAATTTCATCTAAATAAAAATTTAAAGCCCCCACTTTCTTTTCCCAGCATGTGAACATGTATATTCCTCCTCTACCAGGCTATTTAGAGATTTTGGTTCCCAGGCTTAGCTCCACACCACCATGGTGAGCCCCATGACATCAGGGTACAGGAGCAGAAGAGGGGACAACTGTCACAGTCCCAAGTACATCATCCAGGTGCCTCAACTTGTTCTCTCTATCAAGAATGGGGCTTTTGCAATTATTAAGCCTGTACAAGATCCAAACTCACATCAGGCTGATACTGATGGGAACAGCTAACCTAATGGACTGAAAAAGTCCCCAATTCTCATTAGGAGCAGATGCCTCATGGGGTGCCCAGAGCCACTTCTGTTGTTAGTTACTCTGGGAGTTCTCCCTGAGCTATCACCTTTATGGAAAGGGCTGCATTGTCCAGAGAGAAATGAGAAGAGGAAATGTGGGTCACGGTGGGTCTGAAACCCTGTTTCAGTGCTGTCAGATAGCCTGTTCCTCAGGAGGGGCTTGGGCTAATTTGCCTCAATTGTTCCCTAGGGCTGGACTTTGACAGAAATCTGTACCTCCTCAGCCAACCACAGGGCCTAGTGTCTCTAAGCTGGACCCACACCTGAGAGGGCACAGGCCTGCATGATGACACCTGGATAGGAGCTGAGTGAGGCAGCAATAAAAGATGGAATTGAAACAATGGCTGTGGGGATTCCTGTTCAGGGCAGGCTAGAACCATGATTCACAGCTGGGAACCAGCCCTCCAAGTTGGTCAATCATAAACCATGCTCAGCCCTTGACCATGTGCCCCATGTTCCTAGGGAAGAAGACCTTCACACAGTCTCTATCTGTGGAAACCAGCCATGGACTGGTCAGGAAGCAAGCCTCGAGGGTGGGGTATGTGTGCTGGCCACTGCCACTGAACAACTCACTCACAATTTTTCTGTCATAACTCCTCAGTCCCTCTGTCTTGATCTTTCCTGGATGTTCTCCAGTGCTCCCTGACCTCTGAAGACCCAGAATTTTGTTTCAGACAGTTTCTGCCTGTCCACTGGCTGGAGGAAGAGTGTGTCCTGTAGCTCTCTACTCCATCATCTTCCCAAGATGATAGCTCCCTGTAAATGACTTTGATAAGATTTTGAACTTAGATTTGTTACCAAAACATCTTAAGGCTTTGAGGACATTAAGGTTGGTTAAATGTATTTTGCATGTTGGAAGAACTTGACATTTTGATGTCCAAAGGGAAGACTTGAAATGAAGCATGTACTCCAATAAGATGTGTTCAACCCTTAATCTGTGTTCCTGTAGCTGTGCATACTTTTGTAAATAGGATCTTCAAGGATGTTATTATTAGTTAAGGTGCAGAATCATTTGTTAATAGGATATATGAGGATCCTATGGAAATGAAGTCCATTTAAATGATGGTAACACTTAATCCATACTACTGGATCATTAGAAGCAAAGGAAATTAGAGCATTAACTCAGAAGAAGTCACAAGTCAGTGGAAGCCAGAAATCAGAAGAAGCCAGAAAATGAGGTAGATTGTCATGTCACAGAGACAGAGATGGAAGCGAGGGAATCCTAAGAATACTGGCAAGTCAGCACCAGAATGCTATAGGCTCTGGGAGAAAGCTTGGCCTGTAAAGGACTTTATTTTGAACTTGTCATTTTCACAATTGTAAGAAAATCAATTCTGATTGCTTCAACCAACCAACAGTTTAAAATCGTTGTATTTGTCATAGTATCTCTAGAAAATGAAGACGTATACTAATAGAATAAGATCAAATATTATTCAACCACAACAATGTGAATGCCTTTGATTACTTCGGAATGTTGTAGTTTCCTCATATCACTTTACCACATATTTCTCTTTGTGAAGTAGGAGATTAATATTTAGTTGACTTTTGGATGTCATCATTTTATTTCTGATTTCTGGAAATATTTCTAGTAAATGTAATTTCATATATTTAATTAGTTCTCTCTGTGCTGCTTTTTTTGTCTTTCATGTTTATTCTTGGTAGAGTTTAATTAAATGCAAAATTTATTTATATAAAAACTTTTACCTATGTTATATTTTTCAATTTTTATATTTCACACATATCTGCTATTATCCCTATTAGTTCCATGTTTCAAGAGTTCTTAGTTTAAGAAGTTATATTTTTCTACCTTCTTCATTTGCAACATCATACTATTGGTCTTGAATCATCTTTGCTTTTTAATTAAACAATGAATGCAACATATTTTATTTGGTAAAATTGCTTTACCTTCCTCAAACCAATTACTTTGGTTTTGTTTTTAAATTATAATATTAATCTTTAAACAGTTTTATATTCACAGAAGAGTTTCAAAGTTAGTGCATAATTTGAATAACCCTTTTCCTGAATCTTGTATTATTTTCTTACAATACTTTGCCCCATTGGACACAACTAAGAAAATATTATCTGCATGTTACTATTAACTGATTTCCACATTTTACACTCACTTTCACAAATTTTTCCATAAGATACTTTATGTATTTTGATTCCATCTGGAATATCATATTGTATATCATTACATGGCTCCCATAGTTTGTTTCATTCTCTTCAGTTTTCAATGCTTCATGACCTTGACAGATTTGAAGATTGATGACATGCTTTTTTAAGAATTCCAAATTCTTAAATTTTTAAAATGTTTTTCTTATGATTACACTGAGATTATAGGTTTTAGAGAGGAAGGGCACAGAAACAAAGTGCCATTTCATCAAATTTTATCATTGATATGTAGTACCAACATTATATATCACTGTGACATTGATTTTGATAACCTAGATGAGCTAGTGTTTGTTGGGTTGCTCCATTGGGAATGTATTTTATTCTCCACTTTCCACATTCTTCTCTTTGGGATCAAGTCTCTAAACAGTACCAACATACATTAAGGAAGGATGATTAAGCTGAATGATTTAAGTTGTGTGATGCTTCATTTCAGTATCTACATAAAGTATTTGGAATTACTCTGTAGGGGAGATTGTATCTCCCAGCTCCATAATGATTTTTAATTATTTATTAAATGATTTGTATCAGTATTGACTCATGAATATTTATTTTATACATTGGGTTAATAGAAAATACCAAATTATTTATTTCATTCAAATAGTTCCAGATTTGGCCTATGAGAACTCTTTCAAGTTGGCTTGCATTTCCTTTTGAAATAACCCATCCTCTTGTTTTTAGATACTTCTTCACACTTCATCACTACAAGTCACTACAAGCTCATCTCTATTTCTTGAAATAGACATTTATGCAAGAGTCCCTGGTTCCTTACATTGAATAAAGGTATTTATAAGCTAAGATATTGGCATTGGTTGTATGCATTGCAATTTGGCTGTAACTTATTTTTTCAAATCTCAATAGATAGATTTAGGGGATGTATTTATGTATGCTTATCCATGTCTATAAGCATAAAATATTTTGGAATCTTGAAACTTGAAACAAATTATGAAAAAGAGGCAAAGAAAATGCATGGGGCAGACATAATAACCATAGTAGATGATCTGTCTCTTGAGGCAACTTATCATTCTGCTTCACTGTCTGTTCCACATCTCATATCCATGGATTTATATGAAGGCCCTAATGAGGGGTTTAGGGGAGTTAAAAAGCATGGGCTTGGCTTAGTAATTACATCACTGTGTTCAAGAGTAGCTGCACAGAGTTGGCCATTGAACTGTAGTCCCACTCATAAACATCAATGAAATATGTCAGAGAATGGAAGTATTCCCTTGACTGGGCCATGGGTACAGATACAGTGTAGCCAGGTCCCAGGATCAAGGACCTTTTCATATGACCAATAGCTGCACAGAGAAAAATCTCATCTCACACAATTTTCTGGCCAGTTATTCTCCAACTAGACTTATTTGGAACAGCCATTCAAACATTCATCTCAGGGTTCTTTTAACAATACAGTAATTTGCTGTAGACTACCATAAAATCTGAAACCTCTTTCTGGACAACTGTGTAAACAATTTCAGATTGATTGAGTCCTATTGCATCTCTTCTTGATGCCACAATGCCCAATTATACATTCTTCCCACGTTTATGCTCATTATAACTGTTAAGGGCTTCTCTTTCTTTGCTTCAGACCTCACAGTTTACTACAGATAACATGTTGGCACCTGTATCTGACTGATTGTCCTGGAAGCAATAAGTGATGTGTATGTGTGTGAGTGTGCAGTTCTGTGTGGGCGTGTATGTGTGTGGGGGTATCCTAAGTAGGATTTTCATCTACTTGCAAGGCAAAAGACCCAAATGCACTCAGGGAAAACTGAGATCCTGAGAAGAGTAGATTTGTGCCTCCACCAGCAAGAAGTGGCAGGCAATTTAAATGTTCAGAGTTCTCCTCTTCCTTTCTGTACCCAACAAACCAATCCCATGTTAAGGATTCCAATTTTGATATCAGTGATCTTTTCAGTAAAAGATTCAGGGAAGGGTTGAAACATTCTTTAAACCTTAAAACCAGAACCTGGTTTTTACTTAGCCATGTCTACCTGGATCTACAGGAGACAAGACATTTTACCAAGGCTGCGTGGAGAACCCAGTTATCCACATAGTATCTTTTAAGTTACAGTCTTTTGCTGTCCTTATGTATGTAAAATATTACTTGATTTTATTCTGGGGAGGAAGCATAGTGCCTCAACAATGCCTAAGGGCCCACTGGTCTGTCCTGGCTAATCAATCACCAATTACTCATCAAAGATAAATTCTTTCCTTCCTACCACTAGTCCCTTTGGTGAGATGATTTTCCTCTCACAATTACTCTAGCAAATTCAAATTATTTCTTCAAGTTTTACTTCTTAGGAAAGTTATTCCAGGCCTAACCACTTTACATAAAATTAGTTTATATTCTTCATCATTCTAAACAATTCATTCATAATTATTGCTATATTGAATATTATTTATTTCATAGGTTTCTATGATTTTAACACTCCCCCAAGACAAGGGTTCAGCAAAGAATTTCTTAAAGGGCCAGATAATAATTTGCATAGAATTTTGTGGGTCACTTAATCTCTATGGCATCTAGTCTATGCCTGTGTAGTGGGAAAGCAGCCACAGTGATGCTTAGTGTGTCTGTGGGGCAAAAAGTATTTATTCACAAGTCCAGGCAGTTGACCTATGGGTCATGGTTTGCTGACCCCTAGTCTAGACTGAAAGTTCAATGCAGAAAAACACTTTACCTGATTTTACTCACCAGGCAGTGCTCCATGAAACATATCACCTGACCCACCATGGCCCTATAGGAAAATGGGTTGAGGGAATACCCAATAGATATTTCTGTTGTTAAATAAGAATTTCAGTAATATAGAGAAGAAAAATAAAAATAAGATGACATTCTACATTATTCCTGGATCCAAAATGTAAACCTATAAATTTTTTTTCTCTGACTTAATCTTCAGGCAATGTCTGGAGCTCACCAACCAAGCAACAGTAATGTTGTGATGAGACCCCAAGGTAGCAGCTGCAGGAAAGGACAACCCCAAGTGGTTGTGGATGTGCTTATAAGTGTCCATAATTTTCTCACTGCTTTTCTGCCTACCAGCCTGAAATTCTCACAGGATGCCCTTTGTCTGGGGTACCCAGAAAGTTAACATCTGAGTGGAGGGAAGGAAATTGATCTTCTAGGACACAGGAAAGAAACCTTTCCCTGAAAGGTACACAACCTAGAAGCTCATCCTTAGAGCCTACCCCTTTTGTTCTATAAAGGCCACATGCAAATCACCCCAGATGTAAATATCCCAGTAAGTGAAACCTTACTGGATTAGTATTCACTTGCTGGTTTGACTATCCAGTGAGAAACTCAAATTCAGAAACAGTGACTTTCATAAATATGTGGTGTGTTTAATTAAGGATAACATTGTCTGAGGTCCAACTACAAGATTCTAACCCAGGAGTGGGGAGACTCTCTCATACTGTATTAGTCAGGGTTATCCCGGGAAACAGAATCAACAGGAGATATCTGTCAATAATATGAGATTTTAAAGGAGTCTCTCACACGACCGTAGGAATGCACAAATCCAGGTTCCACGGGAAGGTTGCAAACCAGGGGCTCCAATGAAAGTCCGATGAAAGGTCCTTGATTAGTTTCTGGGAGAAGTTGCCTGTACAACAATGAGCTGGGAAATTCTCTCTGAATATTGAAATCACTTCCCCTTTTAAGGCATTCAACTGATTGGATAAAAGCATCACCCATTGATGATGTAATCTCCCTGATTGATGCAGATGTAATCAGCCATCACGCAGTAAACTCACTGGTGATCGAAATCCATAAATGCTCTTGTATTACAATTAGCCCAGTACTTATTGGAACAAACACCTGGAAACAATTACCTGGCTGAGTAGACACATTAACCTACCTAACACAAATACCATCACAATAACCTGCACCGCTGGACTCCCACTCAACATATCTCACATGTTATGGGTCTGCCAAACCACAGATGAGAAACTGGAGTATGTTGGCAAGATGGTCAGTGATGTAAGTAATAACTACAGCCCTGCCATCAAATCTTGAAGACACAGGCACTGATTAATGTGCAAGATCAACACCAGCAGCTGCTGTGAAGTGTGGATAAGCAGAAGTCTATCCCTTTGGGATGCCTGTAGTGTATTGGGCTGCTTTGAGCACTAAGTGCACACTGACTACAAAGTCCCAATTCTAGGAGAAAGTGCAGGCAGAAGATGTAAAATATTCCCTGTTTTGTCCTTATGTCTCCACTTTATCTATTCTGAAAGGCTTTCCAGGCACTCTTTTACATTCTGAGGAATAAATGGGCTCCGTGGTTGTTCTTGCAAAGACAAGGGAATGACAACTCAAACCAAGGATAAAACATCTATCCAGTGTGTGAGCACTGGGAAACACAGATAAACGTCAGGTAGAGAGATGTCCATAGGAGTATTTTAGAAACTTGCAGTTTTGTATTTGGGATTTAGAGATCAGAATGTCAAAGTAGACTAAGGCATGAGGCCATTATGATATTTGAATGCCGATCAAAAAATTTTCAAAATTTTTGTCAGATATAGCCACTTCCACCTTGAAGTGCAAGCATGACCTCAGTGTTCATTTAATTTTCAAAGTATGATGACCTCTGTTTCAGATTTGTGTTCTAATGTCATTTATAAATACATGTACTTTAGCAATGCCTTGTAATGACTTTTGTGCTTGATGCAGTTTACACAGTGTTCAGACTTGAGTCATGTACCACAAATTTTTATCTGTTCTTTGTCTTAATCCACATTCTTGTGAGTGTGAAGTCATTGCACATTAGATCTCTTGAGGAAGTTATTTTGCTTAAGGTGTGGTGCAATGGAATGAGATTGGGCCTTAACAACTGGAGTCTTTAGAAGCATAAGGAATTCAGAAATAGACAACAAAATGTCAGAGATGTAGACAGAAGCCAGAAATCTATGGAAACTTATAAGAGAAAAGAGAAGATATTATCATGTGATGAGAAACCCACAGAACCCACAGGATTTCCAGTTAGTGGACCTTGTATGCAATGACCTTGGATATTTAGTTGAGGGCATTCCCAAGCTAAGTGTAGAAGATGCAGCTTGGTTTCTCCTTTTAGTTTATAGGAAAATTAAGAGCAAAGGGTTATTCTGAGAATTAAACTCTTAAGCACAAAGTAGCCAATAATTCTTGGTTCATGAAATGCTCAGTATATCCAGATAGCATGCTCTGAGAACTGGGCCAAAAGATGACTTATCAAGAAACTCTCTCAACTTCTGGGAAGGCATTAAGCAGAAAAGAAGGCTCCATGTGGATTTTTAACTGAACAAACTTTTACTAAAGAGGGTGTGGATGAACATGGATCCAGTCAGGTATCTCAGAGTGAGACAAGCTTGGAAATGCAGTTATCCAGGAAGGATCTGTTGAGGGTAAATTTTTCTGATGGTTTGAATCCCCTTGAGCTGCACACAAAGCTGCCAATGGTTTTGGAAAATATTTACTAGTAGAAACACTGATATTCTTTGAGACAGTGAGGCCTGATCACAGTTTTCAGATAAAGTGAGCATGCAATTCCAGTGCTCTCGAAGGGTGAGATCTAGACCCCAGCATTCAGAGAGAGCATGGGGACTGTGACAGCACATAGAAAGAGTGAGGCTGCTGCTTGAACAGACCTGGAGCACAAAGCACCCATCCACAGATGATTGTCACACATTGAAATATAATGGAGTTCACCCTGCTGGATTTGGGTCTTGCTTGAGACTCATGATACCTGTTTTCCTACCAAATTATCTCTTTTACAATGGGAATGTACTTCCTGTTGTTACACTATTGTACTTAGCAAAAAGAAATCTGGTTTTCTAAGTTACACTGGTATAAGTTTTCCATCAAGACAAACCACATCCTTAAATGATTTTAATGATTCTTTGGTTTATTATTCGTTCTAAGATGGCTTAAGGTTTTGTGATGTCATGATGGAATTAATGTATTTTGCATTTGGGAATATGTTTTAGTTTCCTGGATGCTAAACATTACCATAGAAAAGGAATTTATTGGCTCATGTATCAGAGGCAAGAAGGCTTGCTTCTTCACACGGTCAGCATCTCCTGGCAGGCAGGCAATCTTTGGAGTTTCTTGGATTTTCTATCACATGACAAAGCACATGGCAGCATCTTCTCCATTTTCTTCAGAATTCCCTTGATATCCATCTCCTGGCTACTCTTTGTGGCTTCTTCACTGTGCTCAATTTCCTTTGCTTGTAAGGAAATAAGCACTTTGAATTGTGGCCCATCTTCACTCAGTTTGGGCACAGCATAACTTATAGCATATGTGGAGGTTCTCTTTCAAATATGTTCACTTCCACAGACCGAAGGGTTGGGACCTGAACATGTCTTTTGTCAGGGACATGATTCTATCCCCAACAGAATTTCATGTATTGTTTTCATATCCAAAGATCTGACTATGGTGGCTTGAGTTATATTCTCCAAATTAGATTTGTTCTTGATGTTCTTATTTCTTCATGTGTGTGTGAACCCATTATAAAGTAGACTTCTGGAAGCTGTTATTTTTAGTTAAGTTGTGGCACAACAGAATGAAAATGAGCTTTAATGTGGGTTACATTTGTCCTTTAAAAAGCAGAAGTTATTCAGAAAAAGAAAGCCTCAGGGAAGAACAAGCAGCCAAAAATATGAAGGAACCAGGAAGAGAAAGGAGAAGACATAGCCGAGTGATGGAAAAGCTATAATACCCCCAAGGATTGCCAGCTCCTGAACACAGAAGGAAACAAGTCTTCCAGCCTCCAAATCCATGAGGAAAATTAATTACCATTTTTAACTAACTTGTGTGGTTTTTGTAATGGCATTATGGAAATTCACATGCACAAGCAGTTGAATTAATTACATTCATTAAAGTTTCAATGCCTCTTGCCCACAAAGATGCAGGATTTCACAACCAGGCCACACCTGAGCACAAGGAATCCTGAAAGTGGAAGAGATGCTGGGAACATTGGGATACCTCATGACCTCTTTTTAATACTAGAGTCCAGGAAGTTCAAGATGAGTGGAGAACCCATTTGGATTTGTGCAGGGAGTAGGAACAGATAAAAGAAATCATCATCTTTTCAGTTATGAACAATTACTTTTTGTCTTTTAATAAAACTCTGCTCAGATTATAATGGAAGGATCATGGCCCATTTGCCCCCACACATCCAGGAGGTATTCACCTAGTAATTTTAGAGGTGGTAAATCCCCTCGGAATGGTCCAATGAAGTGCCCAATCTCATGTAAATATTAATGGCTGATTTGAATATGAACCCAATTCTGTGGTCTCTGGGAACCATGTTCCAATATATATGTTGATGAAAATGTTCTTGCAGGCTGTGCTGAGTGGGATGTTAGGGGGAAAACAAGGCATGATCTCATCATAAACTGTGTTCCTGAGAAAGGAGGGAGAAGGGAAAGTCAGGTAGTTATCAGTGGGGACTTCTTATAGGTTCAGATTGTATTTTTGCATTATCTTAAAAACTTTCTGTGGACTGGTAGTTTCTCTGTCCTGAATCTCCAAGCCTCTGAAAGAAAGGAAAGTCATCCCAGGGGATGGGTTCAGGTTTCCTTTCCTAGATTCTAAACAGAGACTGAGGCCCTGAAGACCTTCCCTCCTTTATACCTTGGCATCCCATGTGCAAATCAGCTCCCATTATCTGTGCATTGCTTCCTCACTCTGTCTTGTATTCTCCAGGAATCACATATGTTGTCCAGAACACTGAGATACCTGAGTACATTCTTTTGTTTGTTACTTCTCCCTTGGAGCACATCAGAGATTTTTTTTATTTTTATTGTTGTTAGAAATCAAATTTTTCACGATAGATATCAATATTTGTAAAAAGATATATAAATATATATGCATATAGGTGCATTTTCTTACATAAAAGTTATTTATAAATACATATATATATATTTTTAAAGGTGCTTAGATTACCTAAATATTACACAGAAATTACAAGGACTCCCATGTTGCCCACCTCCCACACCTCCCACAACATCCCACACAAACATCCTTCATCAGTGTGGCACATCACCCTCAATGGATATACACATCCTGGGGCCTTGCCACCAAACATAGACCACAGTTCACATTGTAGACCACACTCTCTCCCACACAGTTCTGCATGGTATATGCTGTTGTAAAATGGCCTACATCCATCACCGCAATGCCACTCAGGGCAACCCCCAAGTCCAGAAAAAGCCCCTGTATTTCAACTGCCTTCCCCTCCCTGGCCCGAAAGCACCCAGTGGCCACTGCCTCCACCACACTGCTATAATTTCTTCTATTGCTTGAATCACAATATGTCTACAACAGAATACCATTAAGTCCACTCTAGTCCATAGCTCTTCCCCCAATCCTGAGGGGACTGGGATGGTGATGTCCACTCCACCTCCAAGTGAGAGAGGGCTTATATCCCATGGATACAGTGGATGGGATTATCCTGCCTGCAGCTGCAGGCCCTCTCCATTCCCTGAGATGGCTGCTGCCCATCATCATCTCCTCACCAGGTGACTTGGATGAGTCCATTGAGCTGTAGGGTAGGACTTGCAGCTCCACCGAGATTCCAGTCACAGCTGGCACATAGGTAGGCCAGAGGCTCCAGTCTCTGGAAGAACACCTAAAAACTCCAGCATCACATATAGGTTTGAAAAGAAGGGACTGATGGTCCATGTGCAGGGAGAACTTAAATATGAGTCCAACTCTGTCACTCTCAGGAGCACAGATTCCAAAGTAGAGCCCAAGGATAAGGCATCAATCTCTGGGGCTATCCCCCCTTATATAGGACCTGGGTGTCTGCAGAGCCCTCAGGAGACCCTCTGTGTCAGGTGATATCCACTTTGGTGTTCTATGAGATCCCACTGAGGTATGTGTAAGTGTTACCTCTGGGATGACACTTGACTCTCTTTGAAGTCTCTTAGCCACACAAACTCATTTCTCTTTACCTTTTCCCCCTTTTATTCAAGTTACTTTTCCAATCGTGTTGCCAGTTGGCACTTGTTATTAATCCTTCATTGCCAGGGAGACTCATCCCTGGGAGTCATGTCCCACATTGGGAGGAAGGCAATGCATTCATATGCTGAGTTTGGCTTAGAGAGAGGCCACATTTGAACACCAAGGAAGCTTTCAGGTGGCAACCCTTAGGCACCCCATAACAGTATGCTAAGTCTCAATTACAAGAGCAAAGACTCATAAGGCTAGTCATCAATAACAAGAACCCATCAGTGGGCCATCCTCCTTTGCCAGACACTGCCCCTGCACTCAGGGGACTGTTGCTTCTCCCGGGGAGAATATGGCAGAGCTCCCCAGGCCAGGAATTCAGATTCCCTCATTTATTGAGTGATTGTCTGCCCACCTTGACCATGCCCCATCCCTTGATCATTTGAAAATTTTATATATCTTTCATGTATATTCAGATGAACTTACGCCCATTAATCCCCCATCCCAGACACCCCCAGCAATGATCCTCTGCAGCCCCCATTGTAACCCTTCTGTGATCTAAACCTTCCTTGAACTTGAAGCCCATATAATAACCAAATAAAATTAATAGGAAAAAGAAATAATAATGATAAGCTTAAATGCAAGAGATAATTACAAGGAAACTCAGAAGAAGAAAAAACAAAACTAAAAATAAAATATAATTTGTGGATTGGGATATCCAAAAAAATGGGAAAAAATCTTTTTAAAAAATTATTCTTTTTTTCTTTTATCACTGTATTATCAGATGTCCAGTGTACCGTGACACCTTCCTCCTCGCATTCCCCTCTGTCTCCCAAATTTTCATTTAATTTTCTAAGAAGTTTTATGTCACAGCAAAGTCACACACGGAATACTAGAGACTCCCACATACCAAACCTCCCTCCCCTTTCCCCACCCCATATTAAAACCTTTTTTTTTTTATGGATGTTAGCATTGTTATAACTGTTATACAGATAGTAAAATATAGCAACTAATCATTGTCAATGGTTTACACTATAGTTTACAATTTAGATGGTACAGTTTAATAATTTTTGATGATATTTACCATGTCCTGTGTCCATTACTGTAATTAATGAAAAACCTTTCCCATGACCACTAAGTACCCCATTTGATCTTAACTGTTCCTTCCTCCCCATGCCCCTGGGGCATAGGTGGGTAGATTAGGAAGGGCAGGTTGGAATACCCAGGGCATGTAACTATGAATCTTGTCATTCTATGAGTCAAGACAGGGGAGTGTCATCAGAGATTTTTATTAAGGGTGACCTATATAAGGTGTATGAAAGTTCTCATTACTGATTTTTATTTCCATATTGTCTCCAGATTCCTGGCCAAGGCTTGGCCATATGGGTCAGACCCAGATCTTGAGAAACCCTCAAAGATCCTGTGTCTCACCTGCACTGTCTCTGTTTTCTCCATCACAATCTTTGGTTTCTATTGGTTTTGGATCTGTCAGGCCCTGTGAGGGTTTACAGTAGTGCAGCAAAATACAGAATAATAGAAATGCATACTATGATCCACCTCTCTGAAGTAAATTCTCCATCTCTAGATACCCACACAAGAACATCCAAGTTCTCCCTGTAGCTCAGCTGTGACTGATAAGGTTACAAAATGTGTTACTGGGTGGATATACGATAAGAGGAAGTCTGTGTGAGAACCCAGACATTTGCATATGCAGAGAGACAATTGGGCAGAAGGGGGCACTGAAAACACCAAGAGCACAGGGCAGGAACCCAGCTTCTAGGATAGAAACACTGGAGGCTGTGGAAGGGTTTCCTGTATCAAGTGGGATTTTCTTTGTTCCTCAACCACTTGAGACTTTCTTCTACATTTTATTTTAATGATTTTTTATTATCTAAATGTACTTTTCAAATAATTCTTTCTCATTGAATTTTTTAGAATTAAAATTATATGTATATTTATGAACATTCTAAAGTTTTGGGTAGATATTGATTTGATACATATATCCAGATGTGTCTATTGCTTTGATTTCTTATGAATTTACATCTCTATCCTGAGATGGCTCATTCTGCCTCAGCCTGGAGAGATCACAATGCTGCTTAACTCTAGGCATTCATCATTATACTCTTGTTGATGTCTCTTTGTGTTATGATTGCTGATGGAAAAAATTTCTATTCAAATTATTTATGGCTTTCAGTACCTGGATAGTTTCAAGATCCCAATTACAAGTTTCAGATTATCTTTCTTTGTATTCATTTCATTTTCAATTTTTATAATAATAAACTTTATTTTTAAAGAAGTTTTAGCTTACAGAAATGTTACATCAAACCTCAAAAATATATGAGATTTCCATATAACCCACCCACTCCCCCACCCACATTTTACCCTATTAATAACATCTTATATTTGTGTGGTACATTTGTTACAATTGATGAACCAATATTGAAGCAATGCTACTAACCAAGGTATATAGTTTACATCATGGTTTACACTTTGTGCTGTACAGTTTCATAGGTTTGAACAAATGTATAATGGCATGCAGTATCATTCCGAACCAATCGAATGCCTTAAAAATGTTTTGTGTTCCACTTATTCTTCCCTGCTCCTCACCTCAGAACTTTTGTCAACCACTACCTTTATATCAGTATTACAAGTTTTTCTGTTACCACAAGCTAATAACTACAATAACAATAAATCTACTTTGGACCGTGGTTGCACTCTACCGTTATGTTTGTTCATTCCTCAATCTTGAAAAATTTGGTATGACATCTATTCTGCTTCAGATTGATGGGGGCTTAGATGTTATGGGGCAGCTGGAAGGAACTGCTTAGATTGCAGATGCAGAAATTCTTTGTTTCTTGGGATGGGCCTTGTTCATCATCATCATTTTGTTAGTTGTCCTGGGCAAGACTCAAGAACTGTATAGTAGGAGTTAGCCACAACTCAGCTGGGATTCAGAGATAAACCAGCATATGAACAGACCAAATATTTAACTCTCTTAGACATATATTTAAAGGATATAATGATAATTATAGGTTTAAAGAAAAGAGGCAGAAGATTTAAGAGTAGGGAATTATAGATGAGTCAAACTCTGTAATATTGGGGAAATAGATTATTATATAATCTAAAATAAGGCCTGCCAACAGGGTGCTGATTTCATAGGTTTGTATGATTTGCCTAGAGTGTCTGGATATCTCTAGATCCCTTCAACTTTTGCTTGAGGCTGTATTTATTGTGAGATACCCTTAAGACCTGCATGAACATAACCTATGGAATGACCTCTGAGCACGCTTTGAAATCTTTTAGCTGTAAAAAATCTTTTGTGTTATTTTTTTCCCCTTTTTGGAAAAGGTTTTTTCCAATCATTATTTTCAAAGTTGGTGATTTTAGCCAAAATCTGCATGAATGTTTCTTCTAATAATTTTCTTTATTTGAGTTTTCACTATTTGTCAATAAATTACTAATTATAGCTACATTATATTGAGTTAGTATATAATGAAACTTAACCAGAGAATTGCTCCTTTCAGTTCTGACTTGATAAAAACATATGGGAAAATTGAACTCTGAGCTTAAACAACTCAAATATTTTTATTTAACCTTTACTTCATCATTAAGGTAAATATTTTCCAGAAAGAAATCATTTGAATAAAATACAACTTTGAGTTTCCTCAGCATGTAGAGCACCCTAGACAACATTTAAGGTGGCAAAATAATAATTCCTGCAAAATTTCTGCTCAGATATGCCAGGCGCATGCATGGTTTCCAATTATTCATGTGATGTTTATACACAGAACAAACCCTTTTACCTTGCGCAATTCCCCTGCATGCTTGGCAAGGACTCATGGAAGATGGTTGATTATTGCTATAAAAAGCCTCATGGTCAGCAAGTGTTCTCTTATTTACTTGTATCTTGAAAGCATATTAAAATAATCTTATCCACTAATGTACTTGTAATGTAATTGTGTTATCCAAATTGTGTTCTGTAATGTCAACAATGTTTATTTGAAAAAAAAATTGCCCTCAATATTATCTCAATATTTTATTGATAGAATAAAAACCATCATTATAGCTCTTATAATGATTGCTTACATATTTTACTGGTTCAGAGCTACTTAAATGTCATAACATCTTCCTTGCCTATAAGTGAGTGGTTGAAATGAAGTGATTCTCCCTATTTGTCATTTTTTTATGTAGTCCTTTCTACTTTTTTCAGTAAGGTTAGATGATTTCTTCCAGTAAATTAAAATAAGAAGCAGAAATAGAATAAATTTTTTAGTATGCATAATACCCAGACACTTTCCCATGTCACTGATATCTGGTTTGCATTTTAAAGAAAACTACATGTACTGGATTAGTGCCCTGTAAAAACTCAAGTACTTCTGGGAACTAAGAATGTGACCTTTAGGTTCTTTGCAGATATAATTAGTTAACTGAAGTTGAGGCCTTCTGGGTGAAGGTTGGCCCTAATCCAATAACGTGTGTCTTTATAATAAGAGTAAACAGATAATCAGAGGGAAGATGGACATGTGAGGAAGCAGGAA
>JAQZBX010060715.1:0-17251 GCA_029593785.1 Cabassous unicinctus
CCATCTGAAGAAATAAATATCTGTGATAATGTTAGCTATAAGTGTAAATATAAATGTCAGTATTATTTTGATTATTGTATTACTGTATTAGTTTTATTAATTATATTTATATGCTATATACATACATATTATATATTCTCTTAATGTTTGTTAATATTGGTGTATTTTTGTTTTGCAACTTAATTTTTATTGCATACATTTATTTAATATACAAATGCATAATAACAATTATAAATCAGTGCATTGGGCACAAATGTATGAAGAACAAAATAGATGGGGAAGATGTGTAGGAGAAAAATTTTGTATGCTATTTAAATTAATTTGCTATAAATTCAAACTTTACTTTTATACTTTAAGGAAGTCAACCCCAGTATATAAACTTACTACCTTTCCCCTGTCATGGGACATGACTCCCCAGGGATGAGCCTCCCTGGCACCAAGGGATTAATACGAAGCACCAACTAGTGATGCATTGGGTAAAAGACTTTGACCAAACGGGACAAATATTAAATACAATGAGTTTTTATGGCTAAGAGATTTCAAAGTGAGTTGGGAGGTCATTCCAAAGGTTAAATTGCACATCTTAGAAGAATCTCACTGGCTACTGTAGTAAACAGTGCCTCAAGCAGAAGGCTCCTGAAGGCCTTAGAGACATATAGACACTATAGGCAGGGAAGAAAATCCCAAGAATTCAGCATCCTATCAATGGACCTTACCTTGGAATATATGATATCCTATCCCCCAATACATCAGAGTTAGACTCATTCAAAATTTTCCTACACATGGCTTTTCTGCCCCTTTCATTTGAACCTATAATTAGCACTATAACCATGAAACATGTGCCAGAGATTTCAATCTTCTAGCTGTTCATATGCTGGTAGAGCCCTGAATCTCAGCAGAATTGCAGCTAACACCTAATTTCCAGTTCATTGGACTTGTCTAGGACACCAACAAAAAGATGATGATGGACAGCATCTATCTGAAAAAACAGAGAGGACCACAACTAAAAGCAACACAGTACATCTACCTGCCCCATGGGATCTAAGACCCCTCTCAATCAGAAACAGAGTGGGCATCACTGTCCCCAAATCCTCAAGATTGAGGAATGAACAAACATAAGGGAGGAATACAACTATGGAACTAAATAATAAGACTAAATAAGATTAAGGTAGACTTATTATCCTAGTAATGGAAAAACTTGTGACATCAATATAAAGGCAGTGGTCACCAGAGGTTCTGAGTGTAGGGAGAGGGAAGAATAGCATAACATGGGAGCATGTTTGGGACATTGGAATTGCTCTGCATTACATTGTAATGATAGATACAGGCCATTATACTTTTTGTCAAAATCTATAAAATTGTGCAATGCGGAGTGTAAACCATAATGTAACTATAGTCCATGGTTAGTAGCAATACTTAATATTTTTTTCATCAATTGTAACAAACATACCACACTAATAAAATACTTTGTTAATAGGGGAAATTGTGGGAGGGGAAGGGGTGAATTATATGGGAGTCCCCAATATTTGTGATGTAACATTTATATAATCCAAAGCTTCTTTAAAAATACAATTTAAAAAACTGCAATGAGGAAACAAAACTACAGTAATCAAAAACAGTGTGGTACTGAAAGAAAGAAATATAACAGTGGAATAAAATTGAAAGTCCAGAAATGAACCCACACATATAAGAATACCTGGTTTTTCAACAAGGGTTGTCCATTTAATGTATATGAATATTCTGTTCAACAAATGGTGCTGGAAAAAAATGTATTTTTTAATGCACATTAATTAAATTTGGCCTCTGCCTCAAATCCTATGTAAAAAATTGAACCAAAGGTATAATTGGATTATATGTAAACACATATAATCCAATTTTATGAAAGATATCTTCATGATCTTGAATTAGGCAATGGATTCTAAGATATGATAGCAAATGCATGAGCAACAGCAACAACAAGAAATAAATTGAAATTCATCAAAGTTAAAGCCTTTTGTGCATCAAAGGACATTATCACGTTATTGAAAGAGCAACCTACAGAAGGTAGAAAACAGCTACAAATTATAAATCTAGTAAAGGGTTAATTTTGACAATATCAAAAACTCAACAACAAAATGGCAAACAACCCAAATAAAAAGTGGGCAAAAGCCTTGAATACACATTTCTCCAAGAAGCTCTATAGTTGGCAAATAAGTACATGAAAAGATGTTTAACATCATTAACAATCATGGAGATGCACATCAAAGCCAAAATGAAATAACTTTACACACATTAGTGTGATTATTATTAAATAATAATAATAAGTGTTGGCAAGGATGTGGAATAATTGAAAACCTCATGCTTTCATGGCAGAAATGTAAAATATAGCAGGCACTCCAGGAGACAATTAAACTGTCCATCAGAAAGTTAAACATACTAATAAAATTGAATAGTGCAAAGTGTTAACTATAATGTAACCTATTGACCATGGTTAGTAGTAATGCTTCAATATAGGTTCATCAATTGTACCAAATGTATCACTCTAATGTAAGATACTGGGGGAAAATGTGGGGGGTAGGGTGTGGGGTATATGGGAATACCCCTATATTTTTATGTATCATTTATGTAATCTAAAGCTTCTTTAAAAATAAAAATAAAATAAAATAAAATATCCTTAATCCTAAACAGGGAAATAAAGAAAAAAAATTGGTGATGTTAAAAAAAAAAAAAAACAATGATACTTATCTCTTTAATTTTCATGGTATTAAAGCAGGTTCCATCCTTGACTTGAAAAAAAAATCCAAAGTATCAACTTTGGCCTATTCTCCAAAATATCAAAAAATGACCATCAAAAGCACAGGGAGAGGGGTTCTGATTAATTAAGACAGTCTTTGTGGTGCTCCTTAGTCACTGTATGTTAATCAAAATAATACAGAGTCCTTGATTATCATTTCAGTACCATTTCTTGTAACTGCTTCTTCTAGGAAAGCAAAGTGAAAATTCTGAAGTAGGAGAGGGTAAAGGAAAAGAAAATGAAGGTAAAGAAAGATAGCCAGCAGAGAAACCACTGGACAGACCCAAATGTAGAGAAGTTCTATTAAAGCACAGGACATGTTCCAGTCAATTAGAAAGGCAGTTTTATACAGAGGAATTTCCCATTAATCATTCATCATCAGCCTGGCTCCTTCTGCTGAGGCTGGAGAAGAAGTTCTGATGACTGATGTCAAAACAGAAGCTAACCAATAAATGTTTATCTTTACTTATGATGTAGCTAGTTCCCAAAGAGATTGTGTTCAGGACTGTAATTGAAATCAATGAGGGGCAAAGACCTTACCTGGACCCTTGAGAATCCGTAGGCAAATCCCCAGCTTAGTTTCTTGGATTTATCTGAGTGTGTGATTTCATGCAGTGGTTATAGGAAGATTATATTAAAACATCCCTATTGTCCATTGCCATTAGCTTTGAGCAATTGCTATATCTTCTAATTACAGTAACTTTCTTTTTTCTACTCTTCTTTCCTGACGATGTTTGTTCCCTCCATTTTGATTAGCTTGCTCTTGGGTTTGATGTGATTCATTCTCTTTTCTCTTATTTTTTTGTATAAATTCTTGTATGGCACCATTAAAATTGATTAAATGTTCTATGTATATGAATAATATCTCTTGCAGGGACTCACGAGATTTTAACAAAATACATCAAAAGTTGAAAAAAAGTTAAACATAAATTAACCATATGACCTGACAATACCTCTCTTATGTATATATATGAAATGTTTGCAAAAATGTGGAAAAAGCCCAACTGTCTATCAAAAGATGAATGGATAAATAAAATTTTGCATATACATGTAATGGAATATTTTTACACAAAAATAAATGGAGATCTTCAAGGAAGAATGCTGTTTCCCATCCACTTTGGGTGGATGCAACCTCTGAAGGCACCCGGCCTTTCTCACTCTTGTGGTCCACTATGTCATGGTTGGTCCCCTTTTTGGGACAAGTTACCAACATCTTTATCCTTTTAAGTAGGACCATGTATCTTCAAAATTCTAGTTAAGTTTATTTCTTACAGAATCAACACCTAATTAGTTATGCAAGGATTTTATCCAGTTCCAATCAAGATGCTGGACCCTTCTTCCTTCAACCACAGTAGGATAGACAGAGGGTTTTACACCTTGTAAGATAGGGCCTACTCCTCCTAATCAGCAGGAAGTAGCTAAAGAATAATCATTAGCCTTCAGTGCCTCCTTAAGAATTAGGGAAAACTCTCTAAGGAGGGAGTTGAGGCAGATAAGTAGAGTGAAAGGGGGAAGAGGGCTGAGGCCAGCATACAAAATTGGTGACAGACAACATGATCAGCAGACAACATGGCCAGCAGACAACATGGGTGACAGACATCATGGTAGTGAGACCCTGCCTGGAAACCTCCTGAGAAGTAGGCTGCCAGAAAGACCTTGTGAGATCCAAGTAATGAGAATACCATTTGGATCAAGAATCCCATTTGGAGTCAAGGGAAAGTATTGAATAACCTCAAAAGGTCTCACTAATGGCCCCCTGAGAAATGACAGGTGGGGCAAGCAATTAGAACAGCAAATAGCTGAAGCCCAAATCCATAATTATGAAGGGGAGGAGGAAAGACTTTAAAAAGCTCTGACCTGGGGCCCATACACACAACTCACTCTGCAGTGTCCCACAGTCTATGCCTTGAACCACATAGTTTTCTAGCTTTCTTGTTTCTTAATAAACTCTTTACTCCCCTGTTTATCTTAAAAAGAAAAAAAAAGAAATGGAGTTCTGATACATGCTTGGACATGGATGAACCTTGAAAATATTATGCTAAATGAAATAAACCAGACACAAAATTATAAATATTGAATAATATCACTTACATGAAAAATCTAGGGAAAGCAAAATTAATAGATATTAAATGTTGATTAGAAGTTATCGGTAATCTGGATAGGGTGGTGTTGGGAGTTAATTGCTTAATAGCTGCTGTGTTTCTGTTTGTAGAAATGGTAATTATTGTGGCACAACATTGTAATTGCGATCAATGCCACTGAATTGTATAACATGCAATAATTTTTAATGTGAACATTTACCCCCACTTAAAAAAATGTATATAAACAAGAAATACATGAGTGATGGTCTGTCAAAGATATACGTCTACTTTTCCATTAGAGACATTTTATTATATATCATTGCTCTGGTGTTATTCCTTGTATCATAAGTCCACTTTTCATTCAGGTTCCTGTAAGTGTCAATTATATGAATGCATATGGATTGGGAAGGGTTTATATCATTATCATCAGCAACAGCAGCAGCACTGCTAAAGTCAAAATATTTGTAATATTACAGATTACTATTTGGAGGGTATTTTTCAGGCATGGTTTTATTATGTGGATTAATGATATAAATGATTATTTTTCCATATTTTTTCTCTGCTTCAGAAAGGCTAAGTTACATTCTAAGTCTGGATTCCTTGGCCAGAAAAAAACATGAAAACAGCAGTTGCAGGCTTCATATCCAAGTCACTGTGTCTCCAAGAAATTACTCAGGCAGCTGTCAGAATAACATAGGAAATTCTTTATGAGAACAAACTCTGCCAAATAAATAATTATCTGAACAAACTGTAAAACTTGAATTCCTGTTCCCAAAACAATCATGAACAATGGGATTACTGCTATTGGTGAAAAGATCAAGTCATACCCCATTGAATTGGGCTTGTACTTTGTCTTAGTTGGTTTAAAAAAGCAAAATCTTGGTTCCTTAAAATGTTGGAATTGTTCTTATTTATGCTACCTATTGGATGTGAATTAAACGAAATTCTATTCCATGACATCTTCATTCTGCTTCCTGGTTGGTGAGCAGCCCCTGTGATTACTAAATTACTAATGGGGCAAAGGGATGACAACAGTAGGGTGACTATGTATTAGCCATGAAAAGCTTCTGTTTGCATATGGAAAACTTCATTTCACTCATATTCCATATGCCAGAGAAAGTCATATAGTGAAACCTGACATCACTGTGATGGGAAATATCCCACAGTTTGAAAGTCCCCAAAATTCCCTGTTGTTGTTAGTGTGAGGCGCAAAGGAAGAGTCAGACAAGTTGATGAGTATGAAGCAGAGGGCTGCAGCTCACTCAGGCAAAACAGCCCCGAAATCACTCTGACCCTCTCTTTTATTGAGCTTATAACAGTGCATAAATTCGTGCCCCCCCCCCATCTTGCTTTCCCACCGTGTTTCTCTTACTACAGCAAGAACACTGCCTTCTCTGGCAGTCTACCAAGGGGCATAAGTATAAACATTGTTTCTAGCCCTAAATGCCTTAGTCTATCTAATATCTCAGCTTGGCGCGTGAGAGCGCTACCTGTTTGTGAGTTCCCAGATAATCTTTCTTGGGAATTCAGAGGGAGTTCAGACAATAACATCTGTGTGGTGAGTTCATTTCGCTCTGCCTCCTCCCACTGATATCTGCAGTATGCAGTGTCCTTGGAGACATTTACTAATGTGTCTGTCAGCAAGCATGCTTTTTGAATGCTTAACCCTTTGTGCTCTGACTCTCAGCATCTTCTCCAACAATTCCCAATTGTTTACAAGTATAGTGGAATTTTTCATAATTGGTTTCATCTGAATGTGGGAACTGTATCATGTTCCTGTATTAATAAGTTTGGAACTACACAAACAGTGAACCTAAGTTAAAACATGGACTATAGCTTATAGTACAATTATAAAATGTGCTTTCATCAATTGTAAAAAATATATACTGAACCAGTGGAAAGTATTATTAATAGTGGTACAAATGAATTCAGTATTTTATACAGGATTCTTCTGCAAACCTACAAATTTCCTAATTAAAAAACAAAAACCAAAAAACAGCACATAAACACACACAGAAACTTTCAGTGGCATACAACAAAGAGCATTTATTTCACACACCTTGATAGATTTTTAAATCGATAAAAAAACAGAGATGAGTGTGTTACATTTTAAAGAATTCACTATTTTAAAAATATATTGTCCTAATGAAAAAGTTCCATCACATTGATGACCATAGTTGCATAGATAGAAGTAACTACCTCTTTACTTATTTTCAAATTGATAGCAACCACGTTCATTTTCTCACATCAGAAAACTGATTTTCATTTATAATGAGTAACTTCATCTTCTTGAATTTCATTTTATTATAAAGTATTTTACAAAAGGAAATACTCATATAAATATACTCATATGGTAGAACAGACAGTTACAACATAAAATAAACTTAATCAAATATACCATTTTTTTCAAAAATGCTTACTTGAATCAATACATTGTGTTAATTATTATGGTTTCACCAGCTCATGTGTAGAATAGCCTATTGTTAGAAGTAGAAATTAGGACATATAGAGGGGGAAAAAGTCATAATTTATTCCATTGGGATAGATGGTGTGGCTCTGTGATTATTTGAACTGAGCTCTCTTAATCAGTACAAGTTATACCCATGGTTTTGTCTGCTGATCTCAGAATAAAGTCATCAAGGATAGAAAATCATATTTTTTTCTAAGGTGATTTGTTAAAGAAGTATAAAGAATATATTCATCACCAAATGTGCTGTAATGGGCTGCCCAGTAGGCAACCTAAATCTCTGATGCAAAATAGTTACTTGAATTCTTAGGTTTGCAAATTTACTGTTTCAGATTGAGAATTTCATTAATTTTTTAAATGTATTAATTTTGTTTAAGGGCAAAATTTAGGATGCATGTACTTTGCATAATAAAACTCATTTTCTCATTCCACTTCCATTCATCCATTTCTTACACCTTCATGATACATTTGGTTTTAACCATCATTTTACTTTTTCAGTAAGGAGACTTTTATGCCCTTCAGTCCTAAATAAGACGTACATGTCAATATTACTAGGTCAATATAGGAAATTAAAGTCTTTAGCCACACCACACAGTGATTTTTGTTTTTGTACGTTTGCTTGGAAATTCATATTTATGAATTCTCTTAGGTTTCCATATTTCCTCAGATTTCCTCAACT
Organism: Cabassous unicinctus; assembly: GCA_029593785.1. NCBI lineage: Eukaryota > Metazoa > Chordata > Mammalia > Cingulata > Chlamyphoridae > Cabassous > Cabassous unicinctus. The sequence goes on from JAQZBX010060715.1 coordinate 8,001, forward strand.
GGAGAATGACTTTCTATTGCTGAAAATTCTAAAGTCTTGACAGCTAAGCTTTTACTTCGATTTGTTTCATGCTGATACTCTGTTTACACAATGTATTACTAGAGGTTTTAAAATCAGGCTTTAAAATGTGCTGTCTGAAGCATCTAATATTAAGATGTGCATCTCCAGTCAATATTGAATTGTTTGAGCAATATCTTGATATACTATATGTAACAAATCATCTCTGTATTCTATATAGAAATGAAATCTCTTAGTCTACCAATAATAACAGAGGATTACAAAGATAAAGTAAGAAAATCTCCATCTGCAATGCAATAAACTAATATATATTTATCATTTTTCTATTTCAACAGTGAAAATTGCAGTTATGATAGGATTTAATAGCCTATTAAAACTTGGATTGTTTTTCTTAAATAAATTTTATTGAAGTATATCAACCATACATGAACATTCATAAACAATAAGTGTATAGTAAAAGTTGTGAACTAACAAAACTAATATGCATTTCAACATACAGGGCTCCCATATATCACCTCACCACCAACACTTTGCATTGTTGTGAAACTTTTGTTATAAACTATGAAAGAGCACAGACAAAATATTACTATTAACTATAGCCCATATTTTATATTTGGTGTATTTTCCCCCAGCACACTTGTTCACTAACACCCTGTATTAGTATTATACATTTGTTATATTTCATGAGAGAATGTTCTCATATTTATCCTATTAACCACAGTCCATCTTCAACTATTGAATTTTTGTGTTATACTTCATCTTGTTTTGTTCAGTCCAGTCAAAATGTACACTCAGTGGCTCTCACTTTCATCAAATATTTGTGCTGTTATCATCTCAGTCAATTTTAGAATGTTTTCTTTGTTACTCCAAAAGGAAAAATCCCACATTCCCTTAAAACCTCCTGTAGCTTTCCTAGAATTGATATAGTATCTTCTTTGTCTTTGCTGGAAAAATTTCACAATATTACCGTTAGCTATTGTCCATAAGTTACAGTAGTTATAATTTTCCCATGTATCACCATATTCTTACACTTTGTAAAACAATACCCTTACATTTATACTATTAATCACAATCTTCATCCACCACCAAAATCATTACATTATGCATATGCTAGATTACCTAGTTTCCTTGCAATTGATATTTGCTTCCACAGACTACACCTTTCCACCACAATCTTATTTATAAATCATCAGTGTTGGTTATACTCACTATAATGTGTTACTGTCAACTCAATTTATTGCACACTTTTATAATCAACCTTATTAAAATTATACCTACATTGAGCATCAGCTAGCATTCTAAACCCACATTATCTTTCCTAGTTACCTAAACTATAGAGTTTAACCTGTATGAGTTTACTCATTATATTTAGTTCAAATTAGTGAGAACATATGCTATTTGCCCTTTGATGTCTGGCTTATATAACTCAACATAAATCCTCAAGGTTCATCCATGTTTTCATATGCGTCCAATTTCATTTTCTTATAGCTGGATAGTATTCCATTGTATGTATATAAAAAATTCTGTTTCACCATTATTTTGTTGGACACTTGAGCTGGATCCATATTTTAGTGATTGTGAATAAAGCTACAATGCCCTTTGCTTTCAGTTATTCTAAATAGACTCCTGTTAATGGGATTTCTGGGTCTTAAAGCAGTCCTCTATTCAGCTTCTTGAGGTACTGCCAAACAGTCCCCTACAGTGGCTGCACAATTCTACATTCCCACCAACACTGAAGAGGTGTTCTTGTTTTCCCTCATCCTCTCCAGTACAATATTAAGTTGGGTTGCTTCTCTTTTTGTCATTGAGTTGCATGATCTCCTTATGTTACATGGATATAAAACCTTTTTTTGAACATGTGCTTTCCAAATATTTTGTCCCATTGAGTAGGATGTTTTTGTTTTTTTTTTCTTTTTCAGTACGAGTACGAGTGATTGAACACAGTACCTCATATATGTGAAGGAGTTGCTCAACCATTGAGCTACACCCTCTTTGCTTTTTACTGTCTTGATAAAGTTGTTTGAAGAACAAAGTGTTAATTTTGAGGCGGTTCCATTTTTGTTTTTATTTTCATTGTTTGTGTTTTGGGTGTAAGGTTTAATTGACAACCACCATACCAAGGAAATGAGAGGGCTTACAATTGCAAGCAAGAGAGTCTCATCCATTGGCTGTATGGGACTGAAGCCCCCTCTCAATTAGAGGTGGAATGGACATCACCATCCCCGAATCTTCAGGATTGGAGAATGAACTATGAAATAGAATGGACTTAGTGGTATTCTACAATAGACTTGCTGTGATTCTATCAGTGGAAAAAATTACAGCATTGACATGGAGGCAGTGACCACTGGAGGCTCTGAGGGCAGGGGAAGGGAAAGACAGGTGCAATGCAGGATTTTTGGGGGGACTCAGAAATCATCCTGAATGTCATTTCAATGACAGATATATGCCATTATATATCTTTCCATAGCCTGTAGAATTGTATGGGAAAGAGTGTAAACTACAACATGAATTATGGAACATGCTCAATGGCAATGCATTTATCAATTGCAATGAATGTGTCGCAGTAATGAAGGTTGTTGTTTATGTGGGAGGGTGTGGGGAATGTGGGGAGCAAGGCATATGGGGACCCCTATAATTTTTGTATAATATTTTTGTAATCTAAATACCTTAAAAAATAAAATATATATATTAAAGAAAAAAAAACAGGACTGTTAAAAATAGTGAACCTTAATATAAACTATGAACTATAGTAAATGGTATAATTATAATAATATTTTTTCATCAATTGTAACAAAGGTACTACACTAAGTATAAGGTGTTAATACTAAGGGGAGAAGGTCTAAGGGAACTTTGTATTTTCTGCATGATTTTCCTCTAAACCCATATCTTCTCTAATAAAAAAATTATATTAAAAAAACCCTCTTGCCAATCACAAGATCTTGAAGATATTTCCTTATATTTTCTTCTAAGAGATTTATGGTGGTACCTTTTATATTTAAGTCTTTGATCCATTTTGAGTTAATTTTTGCATAATACATGAGATATGGGTACTCTTTCTTTCTTTGGGCTATAGATATCCAGTTTTCTCAGCATCATTTGTTGAGTAGACCATTCTAGCCCAGGTGGGTTGGCTTAATAACCTTGTCAAAAATCACTTAAACATAGATATAAGAATCTATTCCTGAGTTTTAAATTTGGTTTCATTGGTCAATATGTCTATGCCAGTACCATGTTGTTTTTATGACTGTAGCTAATTATTATGCTTTGAAGTCAGGAATTGAAAGTCCTCCAAATTTTTTCTTTTAAAAGACATTTTGGCTATTTCATGTCCCTTAACTTTCCAAATAAATTTGATAATTGGCTTTTCCATTTTTGCAAAATGGCTGTTGGGATTTTTATTGGGATTGTGCGAAATCTGGAAAACATTTTGGATAGAATTGACATTTTAACTATAATTAACCTTCCAAACCATGAACATGGAATATCCCCCCATTTATTTAGATCTTTTTGGTTTATTTTAGCAATATTTTGTAGTTTTTTCAATACAGATTCTTTGTGTCCTTGGTTAAGTTGATTCCAAAATATTTTATTCTTTTAGTTACTATTATAAATGTAATTTTTATTCTTACTTACCCCTCAGACAATGTATCAGTATTGTGTAGAATCTCTACTGATTTTATGTATTAATCTTTTTTATTTTTTATTTTTAAAGAAGCTTTGGTTTCCCTAAATGATATTTCACAAATATAGAGGGAAGTGAGCACACACACTTCATTCCTTCAGGACCCACAAGGAGCTGTTGTTGTTATGGGACTCCTCAGGCTTGTCCAAAGGGGAATTGTGGGAACATGGCATTTGATTAGGCAGATGAGGCTCAGCTCTCACAGGAAAAGTGGAGAGGGAATCAGGAACTTCCTGAGGGATGTGCTTTGGGGGTCTGCAGACCATGATAGTGCTTCAAAGCTCCAAGGAGGGTGAGGGACAGAGAGATGAAGAAGCTGAGAAGACAAACTGATTTATTAAACCTCACAGCTGCTGGGAATGACTCCTCTCTGACGCCCCAGAAATATTCAGTAGGGGTAGAATTCATAGATCATTTCAGCTGACTGAAAGGGGAGCAGATGTCTTCCACCCAGCCAGCTGTTACAGGAGAAAAGAGAGGGGGAGCTGAGGGGCGTTTCTTCAGTGAATTTAGCCAGTGGAGACTGCTTTGAATCTCAGATATGACCAGACAACAAAACGGAAAACCAAGAGATAAACACCACCATGGAAAACCATGCCAATAAGCACCATCTGCTGGCTGGTCTGGAAATTACATAGACAGAAATTGCTCTTAGAGCTTTCTTTACCCCATGTCTCAGAGAAAATCTGCACTCCATTAGTAAGTACCTGGCATGATTTTGGTAACTTGAGAAGTGCAATTTTAAAAACTTAGGATAAGTTGAACCAAATATCAATGAGCTGTGAAAAAAAATTATAACAATATGCAGGAGACAGAAGTAGGCCATCAGAGTAAGCTCATCATTATATGAGATGCCTAAACATCAGTAAAAATTTATAAGCCACAAGAAGAGACAGGAAGAGAGGACACAGCTAAAGGAACAAACCAAATATCCTGAAGAGATTCAGGATTGAAGACAATTAATCATTGATAATCACACAACTCTCCTAATTCATTGTAAAGAATAGGAAGAAAATATGACAAAACAATAAAAGATACTAAGAAGACACTTGGTGAGCATAAAGAACAATTTGAAAGTCTGCAAAGAAAACTAACTTGTTTTACAGAAATGAAAGAAATGAAGGATGAGATGGTGAAATCTACTTTGTGGACTGCAAGGACTTCTATGCCTAGATGTTTCTTTACTTGTTCCTAACTCAGAACCCCCCCCCAAAACTGGAGCCCTTTAGCCCCCACAGACAAGCTAGTGACATTCAGCAGCTTGGCCTCTTTTCCCTCTATTTTGTGTATGTTTATATGTTGTTGACCTCTTGGTACTTTGTAATCCTGAATAAAATTTAACAATAAATTTTGTATAAATAAGAAAACCATACATTAGAGACACACAAAAGCAGATTTGAATTGCTTTAAGGCAAAATTGGTGATTTTTAAAACAGAACATGTGAAGTGAAAGATACAGGAGAAATTAAAGAGAAGGGAATGGAAAAATGGAATTGGGTCTCAGGGGATTGAATGACAATGAAAAATGCAACAAACGTATGCATTGTCATTGTCCCAGAAGGAGAAAAAAATGGAAAAGTGGTAAAAAGAATATTTGAGGAAATAATGACTGAAAACTTCCCTACCCTTATGAAAAACATAAATATCAATATCCAGGAGCTACAATGAACCCCAAACAAAATAAACACAAACAGAACAACCCCAAGACACTTACTATTCAGAATGACAAATATAAGAGATAAAGAGAAGATTTTGGAGGCAGCATGAGAAAAGCAAAGCATCACATACATGGGGAATGTGATAAGATTAATTGCTGATCTCTCATCAGAAACCATGGAGGAGAAATGAAAATGCTATCATGTATTTAAGGTATTGAAAGAGAAAAACTGGCAGCCAAGAATTCTGCATCTGGCAAAGTTGTCCTACAAAAATGAAGGGGAGTTCAAAGTCTTCACAGACAATAAACCTTTGTAGAATATGTAACCAAACGATCAGAATTGCAAGAGATATTAAAGGGAGTGCTGCAGCCTGAAAGGGTAAAAGAAGGGTGCAAGATTTGGAGAAGAGTGTAGAATTGAAGAATATTAGAAGGGTAAAAAGGTAGACAATAGTATGATATGACAACAGAAAGCCAAAGTCAAAATAGATGAAGTAAGTAATACCTTTACAGTTATAACAGTACATGTTAATGCCTTGAAATCCCCAATCAAAAGTCGTAGACTGATAGAATGGGTTAATAAATGTGAACCATCTATATGTGGTCTATAGGAGACTCACCTCAGACATAAGGACACAACCATGATAAAACTGAAGTGCTGGAAATAGATATTCCATGCAGTTAGGAACCAAAAAAGACCTGGAATAGCAATACTAATATCATACAAAATTGATTTTAAGTGCAAAACTGTTATAAGGGATGAAGAAGGTCATTATATATTACTAAAAGGAGTAATTCAACAAGAAGAAATAATTATTCTAAATATTTATGCATCTAGCCTCAGTGCCCCAAGATACATTAGGCACACACTGGCAAAGGTGAAGGGAGAAATAGATGTCCCTACAATAATAGTTGGAGATTTCAATACACCACTCTTAGTATTGGATAGAATATCTGGAAAGAGGATAAATAAAGAAACAGAGAACTTGAATAATGTGATAAATGAACTAGATTTAACACATATCTATAAAGCATAGCTCCCCCAAACAAAAGGATATACATTCTTTTCAAGTGCTCATGGACCCTTCTCCAAGACAGACCATATGTTGGGTCACAAGATGAGTCTCAATAAATTTAGAAAGATTGACATTTTACAGAACACTTACTCTAATCAAAACTGAATGAAGCTGGAAATCAATAATGGACAGAAAAAGGGAAATTTCTTAAATATGTGGAGATTAAACAACATATTTTTAAACACTTAATGGGTCAAAGAAGAAATTGCAAGAGAATTCAGCAAATATCTTGAGATGCATAAAAAATGAGAACACAATATATCAATACCTAAAGGACACTGCAAAGGCAGTGATGAGAGGGAAATTTAGAGCCCTCAATACTTTGATTAAAAAGAAGAAAGAGATAGATTGATGATCTAACTGAACACCTGGAAGAAAGAGAAAAAGAACAGCAAATTAATCATAAATCACGCTGAAGGAAAGAAATAGTAAAGATCAGAGCAGAAATAAATGAAATCAAGAACAAAAAACAATAAAGAGAATTTAAAAAAAAACAAAATTTGGTTCTTTGAGATCAACAAACTCTACAAACCCTTAACTAGAATGACAAAAAAGAGAGAAGATTCAAATAAATAAAATGGGCAATGAGTGGGGGGACATTACCATTAACCCCATAGAAATAAGAGAGATCATAAGAACAACTGTATGGCAAAAAAACTAGAAAATGTAGATGAGATGGACAAATTCCTGGAAACACATGAGCCACCTACACTGACTTGAGACAAAACAGAAGATCTCAGCAAAAGAATCACAAGTGAAGAGTTTGAAACAGTCATCAAAATCTCCCAAAGATGAAAAGCCAGGGACCAGATGGCTTCACTGTGAGTTCTACCAATCATTCAAAGATGAAATAATACTGATCTTGCTCAAGCTCTTACAAAAATTTGAACAGGAAAGAATGCTACTGAACTCATTCTGTGAAGCCAACATCATCCTAATGCCAAAACCAAATAAAATATTATGACAAAAGAAAATTACAGACCAGTATCTCTAATGAATATAGACAGAAAAATCCTCAACAAGATACTTGCAAACAGATTCCAAAAAGCACATTAAAAGAATTATACACCACAATAAAGTTGCTTTTATCCCAGGTATGCAAGTGAGATTCAACACAAGAAAATCAAGTCATGTAATAAACCACATTGATAAATTGAAGAAGAAAAATCACATGATCCTACCAACTGATACAGAAAAGGCATTTGGCAAAATACAGCACCATTTCTTGATAAAAGTACTCCAAAAGATAGGAATAGAAGGAAACTTTCTCAACATTTTGAAGTGCATATATGGAAAACCTATTGCTAGCGTTGTATTCAATAGTGAAAGACTGAAAGTTTTCCCACTGAGGTCAGGAGCAAGGATGCCCACTGTCACTATTATTCAATATTGTGCTAGAAGTTCTAGCTAGAGCAATTAGGGTATACAAAGAAATAAAAGGAGCCCAAATAGAAAATCAAGAAGTAAAACATTCACTTTTGGCTGATGATATGATCTTATAGCTAGAAAATCCTGAAAAATCCACAACAAAGCTACTAGAACAAATAGATGAGTTCAGCAAAGTGGCAGGATGCAAAGTTAATACGAAAAAAGCAATAGCGTTTCTATACACTACTGATGTGCAATCTGAGGAGGAACTCAGAAAAAAAAATCCATTTATGATAGCAACTAAAACAATCAAATATTTAGGAATAAGAGTAAGTGGCCCTGATTAGAAAAAAAGTCTTAAAAAAGAATGAAGTTGGAGGACTCTCACTTCCTGACTTTTAAGCATATTACTTAGCCACAGTGTTAAAAAAAACAGCATGGAACTGGCATAATGACAGACAGAATGACCAATGGAACTGAATCAAGAACTCAGAAATTGACTCTCACATCTACATTCAAGTGATTTTTGACAAGGCAGATAAACCCACCCAGCGGGTCCAGAATAGTCTATTCAACAAATGGTGAGAACTGGATAGCCATATCCAAAAGAAAGAAAGAAGACCCCTATCTCACATCTCATACAAAAATTAACTCAAAATGTATCAAGGATTTAAATATAAAGACAAACATAAAACTCTTAGAATAAAATATAGGAAAACATCTTCAAAATCTTATGGTAGGTGCTATTTTCTTAAACCGTATTACCAAAGCATGAGCAATATATGAAGTATACACATGATTGAATATTATACAGCGGTAAGATGAAATGAAGTCATGAAACATATGACAACATGGATGAACCAAGAGGAGATTATGTTGAGTGAAGCAAGCCAGACACTAAAGGACAAACACTTTATGATTGTTGTATTATGAACTAAATATATTATGTGAAATATAAATATATTATGTGAAATATGAATATGGGTAGAATTGCATATATATGACTATTTTTCAAATGTAAGTTAATAGTACAAAATATTAATATTAGACCAAAAAACAAAAAACAAACAACATTATACTAAGGGAAGGAGACTGGACACAGAGTATTGCATATAGTATGATTCCATTTATATAAAATGTAAATATAAATAAAATTATAAAAATGAAAGGAGATTAGTGGTTATGTAGGTCTGAAGAAGGAATGCTAAGAGTTGTGGAATCATTCTTTTTGGAGTAATGAAATTTTACTAAAATTTTTGAGATGATGAATCTACAACATTGTGGTTACACAAAAGCTATCGATTATATACTTTTTTTTAAATTTTGGGTAAAAATCAAATTTTTCACAATACATAACAATATTTGTAAAATGATATATAAATACATATGCATATATGTGCATTTGTTAACATAAATGTTATTTGATATATATATATATATATATATATAT
>JAQZBX010060716.1:0-17251 GCA_029593785.1 Cabassous unicinctus
GGCTTGCCTTCACCAGGAGGCCCTGGGAATCAAACCCGGGGCCTCCCATATGGTAAACGGGAGCCCTATCAATTGAGCCACATCTGGTTCCCGGGACCCAGCTTTTGACCCACAATCTGGTCTGCTTTGTCCCACGAGCCCTTCCAGGACAGGTGGGGCCATGCCACTGTTTGCCTTGGGAGCCGGCAAGGGGCTAAAGAGACCAGCGCTAAAGAGATCCGACCCTCCCAATTTCCTTCTCTACTAACCAGAACTGATTGTTGAGGATGCCCAGGGGAGTGGAATTATTTACTACCCAGGAAAAAAAGAAGCGGGCTGCCAGGGAATGCTAGAGAACTGCCTCTGAGAAAGTCTGAATTACAAGGCTTTTAGCCTCCAGGCAGGATCCTCTATGGCACTGGTCCCACCCTTGCTGCAGCAAAAGCACTGTGACTAGGCACTGAACTGAGAGGGCTGCCAAAGAGTGCCATCTGCTGGCAGAACAAGGAAGTGCATGCGAGGAAAAGAAAAGTCATTGAGAGAGGATTTTTCTGGCCTTTATAGCTCCCCTCCCCAAGGCCCTTGGAAGTGGGTCTGCAACCCATTATTGGGTCCAGGGTCCAGGGTCCAGGGCCCAGTTTTGAGGAACTAACAGGGACAATCCTAACAATCCAAGTTGAACCAAGAATCAAAGAGCAGCCATAACACACAGCCTCCCACCACTAAATCCCTAGGAAAGAGAAAGAAATAGAGTTTCTGAGTAAACTACATCCTAATCAGATGCCTAGATATCAGCAAAAAATTACAAGCCATACTAAAAAAAAAATTGAAGACTTGGCCCAAGAAAATGAATATATCAAAGCCCCAGAAGAGACAAAGGACTTGAGACAACTAATTAACAAGATGCACACAAATTTCCAAAATCAAATCAATGAGTTGAAAGACAATTTGGCTAAAGAGATAAATGACATCAAGACGACATTGAGAAGCAAAGAACAATTTGAAATCCTGAATACAAAAGTAACAGAGCTCATGGGAATGAAAGACATAATAGGTGAGATAAAAAACACATGAGAGGCATACAACAGGACACTCGAAATGTCAGAAGAAAGAGTAAGTGATACTGGAGACAGAACAGCTAAAATTGAAGAGAGAAAAGAACAGAGAGAGAAAAGAATGGAAAAAATTGAGCAGGGGCTCAGGCAGTTGAATGACAACACAAAACACAACAACATACGTGTCATGGGAGTTGTAAAGGAGAAGATAAGGGAAAAGGGGCAGAAAGAGTATTAGAGAAAATAACAGCTGAAAATTTCCCAACTCACATGAAAGAAATGAACTTACATGTCCAAGAACCACACTCCAATCAGAATAAGTCTGAAAAGACCTATTCCAAAACACACACCATTCAGAATTTCAAAAGTCAAAGATAAGGAGAAAATTCTGAGAGAAGCAAGGGAGAAGCAAACCATCACATACAAGGGATGCCCAGTAAGACTTAGTGTGGATTTCTCATCAGAAACCATGGAGGCGAGAAGACAGTGGTATGATACAATTAGGATACTGAGAGAGAAAAACTGCCAGCCGAGAATTCTTTTTCCAGCAAAATTGTCCTTCAAATATGAAGCTGAGTTTACAATACTCACAAACAAACAGAAACTGAGAGTTTGTAAAAATGAATCCAACTTTGCAGGAAATATTAAAGGAGGCCTTAGAGCAGGGGTTCTTAACCTTCTTTGTTCCATGGACCCCTCTGCCAGTCAGGTGAAAACCACAGACCCCTTACTAAGTGCACACTAGACTAGACTGTGTATTATTTAATAAATATATCACACCTGCACCAACACATCCCCACAAGAATGTTTTTTTCAAATTTAAATTCAAGCTCATGGACCCCTGGTTAAGAATCCCTGCTTAGAGACTGAAAGAAAAAGGCAGGAGAAAGAGGCTTGAGGAGAGTATAGAAGAAAGAATAGCAGAAAGGATAACCAAAAGAGTAAAAAGACTGACAAAAATATGATATAACATATTAAAACCAAAGAATAAATTGGTGGAAATTTTTTTTACATTAATATCATCGATGTGAATGGATTAAACCCCTCAATCAAAAGATATGGGCTGACAGAATGGATAAAAGAAACATGGGCCATCCCTGTGCTGCTTACAAGAGAATCACCTTAGACCCAGGGATATAAACCAGCTGAAAGTGATAGGTTGGAAAAAGATACTCCATGCAAACAGTAACTAAAAAAGAGCAGGAGTAGCTATACTAATATCAGACAAAACAGACTTTAAATGCAAAAAAAGTTAAGAGATATAGAAGGTCATTATTTATTAATAAAAGGGACAAATTACAGGCCAATCTCTCCAATGAACAGTGATGCAAAAATTCTCAACAAAATATGTGCAAATTGAATCCAATGGCACATCAAAAGCCCTATACATCTCGACCAAGTGGGATTTATTCCTGGTATGCAAGGCTCGTTCAACATAAGAAAATTGATCAACATAATACATTTACAAACTGAAGGAAAAAAAACCCCACATGATCTTATCTCGATCAATGCAGAAAAGGCATTCGACAAATCCAGCATCTTTTCTTGATAAAAAGACTTCAAAAGATAGGAATAGAAGGAAAATTCCTCAATATGATAAAAGCAATATATGAAAAACCCACAGCCAACATCATATTCAATGGGGAAAGGTTGAAAGCTTTCCTTCTAAATATTGGGAACAAGACAAGAATGCCCACTGTCACCACTGTTATTCAACATTGTGCTATGAGTTCTAGCTAGAGCAATTAGACAAGAAAAAAATAAAAAGGCATCCAAACAGTAAACGAGGAAGTAAAACTCTCACAATTTGCGGATGACACGATCCTATATGTAGAAAATTCTGAAATGTCTATGACAAAGCTACTTGAACTAATAAATGAGAGTTCAACAAAGTGGCAGGATACAAGAGCAACACACAAAAAATCAGTAATATTTTTGTACACTAGTACTGAACAATCTGAGGAGGAAATCAGGGGAAAATTTCGATTTACAATAGCAACAAAAAGACTCAAACACCTAGGAATCAATTTAACTAAAGCCATACAGGACCTATATGCAGAAAACTTCAAAACGATGCTAAAAGGAATTAAAAAAGACTTAAACAAACGGAAAGACATTCAGTGTTCATGGATGGGAAGACTAAATATGAAGATGTCAATCCTACCCAAACTGATTTATAGATTCAATGCAATACCAATCAAAATTTCAACAGCCTACTTTACAGAAATAGAAAAAGCAATTACCAAATTCATTTGGAAGGGAAAAAGCACCCGAACAGCCAAAAGCATTCTAAAAAAGAAGAGCAACATGGGATGAATTTCACTGCTTGACCTTCAGACATACTGCAAAGCTAGAGTGGTCAAAACAGCATGGTACTGGCATAAAGAGACACACTTACCAGTGAATAGAATTGAGAGTCCAGAAATAAACCCTCACCTCTACAGTCAAGTGGTTTTTGACAAACCTACCAAGTCCATGTTAACAGGACAAAACAATCTCTTCAACAAATGGTGCTGGGAGAACTGGATATCTATAACCAAAAGAACGAAAGAGGAGCCCTATCTCACTCCCTATACAACAATCAACTCAAAATGGATCAGAGACCTAAATATAAAAGCCAGGACCATACAACTACTAGAAGAAAATGTAGGAAAATATCTTAAAGACCTTGTAGTAGGTGGTGGTTTCGTGGACTTTATACCCAAAGCCCACGTAACAAAAGAAAAAATACATAAATAGGACCTCCTCAAAATTAAATATTTTTGCACCTCACAAGACTTTGTCAAGAGTAAAAGGCACCTGACTCAATGGGAGAAAAAATTTGGAGACCACATCTCCAATAAGGGTTTAATAGCCATGATATTTAAAGAGATGTTACAACTCAACAATAAAAAGACAAATGACCTGATTAAAAAATGGGCAAAAGACTTGAATAGACAGTTGTCCAAAGAAGAAATACAAATGGCAAAAAAAAAACACATGAAAAAATGCTCAACATCACTAATGATTAGGGAGATGCAAATCAAAACTGCAATGAGATATCATTTCACACCTATCAGAACGGCCACTATTAAAAAGACAGAGAACTACAAGTGTTGGAGAGGATGTGGAGAGATAGGAACACTTCTTCACTGTTGGTGGGAATGCAGAATGGTACAGCCACTGTGGAGGACTGTTTGGCAGTTCCTAAAGAAGTTGAGTATAGATTTGCCATGTGACCCTAAAATACCACTACTGGGTATATACCCAGAAGAACTGAGAGCAGTGACACAAATAGACAACTGTACACCGATGTTCATAATGGCATTATTCATGATTGCCAAAAGGTGGAAACAACCCAGGTGTCCATCAACCGATGAACGGATAAACAAACTGTGGTCTAGTCACACGATGGAATATTATGCAGCTGTAAGAAGAAATGTAGTCGTAAAGCATATGACAACATGGATGAACCTGGAGGACATTATGTTGAGTGAAGCAAGCCAGGCACAAAAGGATAAATACTGTATGAATGTGCTACTATGAACTAAATATAATGTGTAACATATTGTATGATCCCATTTATATAAAATGTAAATATAAATCAACTTTAAAGATGAAATTTGATTAGTGGTTATGTAGGGCTAGGGAAGGCACGCTACAGGGTGTGGAGTTTTTCCTTTTTGGAGTAATGAAATAGTTCTAAATTTTTTTGTGATGATGAATGCACAACATTGAGATTATACTAAAAGCCATTGATTACACACTTTCGATAGATCATATAGTATGTGACTATATCTCAATAACACTACTTAATAAATAATTGTACAAGAATAGCCAGAAATAGCAGCTATGTACAGCAGGGGAAACAGAGCAATTGAGAGGTGAAGAATTTTCTTGTCTGTTTCTGTTTATTATTATTGAAATCATGAAAATCCTCTAATAATGATTGAAGTGATGAATGCACAACTATGTAATTATACCAAATGCCACAGATTATACACTTTGGATGAACTGTATGCTTTATTAATATGCATCAATAAAATTGATTTGTTAAAAAATTTTAACTTTATTTCAACTTCAAAAAATAAAATAACAGACAAAAGGCAGCTTAACAAATTATGGAAGCAGTACTTGAAAAAGTCCTGTCCAGGCATATTTATTTATCTTATTTAATCCAAAGTCAAACTCAATTCTTTCTCCAGTGTTCCAAAAGATGAATAAATGAGCACAGATTAAATGATGTGACCAAGATCTCCTTGATAATGAAGAAAATAAAAAAAAATGCTTGATCATATTCATATCTCATAAACCTAAATCCCATCTTTTTATTTGACCTTTAGCATTGATATAGTATTTCCTTTGCTTTTGCTACAAAAATAACAATGGTACTGTTAACTATAGTCTATAAAGTGCATTAGTTGTATTTCTCCCATGTATCACCATATCCTTAAAATCATATAAGAGAATTTTATTTGTATTATTAACAATCCTCATCTACCACTGAAATCATTATATGATACAGTCCCTAGATTATCCTGTAGCTGTCTTTCAATTAACATTAACTTCCCTAGACTACCCCTTTCAGCCACAATCATATTTATAAATCAGCAGTGTTAGTTATACTTATTATGTATTACCATCAACTCTATCCATTTGTACATGTTTAAAATCAACCTTATTAAACATTATACATACATTCAGCATCAGCTCCCCCTTCTCAACCCACATTCTGTCTCCTACTAACCTTATTCTCTATAGTTTAACTCCAAAAATTTACTCATTATGTTTAGTTAACATCAGTGAGACTATATAATATTTGTCCTTTTGTGTCTGGCTTACTTCACTCAACATGTCTTCAAGGTTCACCCATGTTGTCATATGCATCCCAATTTCATTTCTTCTTACAGCTGAATAATATTCCATCATATGTATATACCACATTTTGTTTAACTATTGATATACTGATGGGCACACTTAAGTTGTTTCCACCTTTTAGTAACTGTGAATAATGAACATCCGTGTGCAAATATCTGTTCACGTTCTTGCTTTCAGTTCTTCTGAATATATTCCTAGTAGTGGGATTGCTGGATCATATGGCAGTTTCATATTTTGTTTCCTGAGGAAATGCCATATCGTCTTCAACAGAGGTTGCACCATTTTTTTTAAGGAGGTACCAGAGATTGAAACGGGACCTCGTACATGGGAGGCAAGCACTCAACCACTGAACTACATCTGCACCAGATATTGCACCATTTTACAGTCCCATCAACAGTGAAGGAGTTCTTCATATCCTCTCCAGCACTTGGAAGTTTTCTGTTCTTTTAATAATGGCCATCCTGTCTGGTATGAGATGTTATCTCATTGTAGTTTTGATCTGCATTTTCCTACTACCCAGTGATCAGCAACGTTTCACTGCTTTTAGGTCATTTGTATTTCCTCTTCAGACAACTGTCTACTCAAGTCTTTCACTCATTTTTAAATTGGGCTGCATGTCTTTTTATCATTGAGTTGTATAATCTCTTTATATAACATGGAAATCAAAGCCTCATCGGATATGTGCTCTCCAAATATTTTCTCCCACTGAGTAGGCTGGCTTTTAACTTTCTTGACAAGGTCTTTTGAAGAACAAAAGTGTTTCATTTTGAGGAGGTTCCATTTATCTATATTTTCTTTCATTGCTACTGCTTTGGCTGCAAGATTTAAGAAACTACTACCTACCACAAGATCTTGAAGATGTTTCCCTACATTTACCTCTATGAGTTTTATGATTATAGCTTTTATATTTAGGTCCTTGATTCATTTAGAGTTAGTTTTTGTATAAGGTGTGAGGTAGGGGTCCTCTTTCTTTCTTTTGGATATGGATAACCAGTTCTCCCAGTATCATTTGTTGAGTAGACTGTTCTGACCCAGCTGGGTGGCTTTAACAGCCATGTCAAAAGTCTCTTGACCACAGATGTGAAGGTCTATTTCTGATCTCTCAATTTTATTTCATTGGTCAATCTATCTTTTATGCCAGTTACCATGCTGTCTGTACCACTGTAGATAAGTAACATGCTTTAAAGTTGGGAAGTGATACTACTCCAACTTTGCTGTTCTATTTAAAGATATTCAACTTCGTTGTTCTATTTAAAGATATTCTGGACTATTCAGGGGACCTGACCTTCCAGATAACTTTGGCAACTGGATTTTCCAATTCTGCAAAGAAGTTTGTTGATATTTTTATTGGGATTCCATTAATCTGTAAATCATTTTGGGTAGAACTGACATCTTAATGATATTTGGTCTTCTAATCCATAAACACTGAGTGTCCTTCTATTTATTTAGGTCTTCTTTTAGAAAAGTTTTGTAGTTTTCTGAATACAGGTCCTTTATGTCTTTGGATTTCTAGTATAGGATAATCTCTTCAGTGAATAATGAAATTTTTACTTCTTCCTTTCCTATTTGGGTGACTTTTATTTCTTTCTTTTGCATAATTGCGCTGGCAAGAACTTCTGGCACAATATTGAGTAACTGGAGACAATGGGCACCCTTGTCTTGTTCCCAAACTCGGCAGAAAAACTTTCAGTCTTTCACCACTGAGCACAATGTTAGCTGTGTGTTTTTCATGTATGCATTTTACTGAGATAATTTCCTTCTATTCCTATCTTTCTGAGTGATTTTATCAAGAAAGGATTTTGTAGTTTGTCCAATGCTTTTTCTTCAATTCAGATGATCATGTGATATTTCTTCAATTTATTAATGTGCTTTATTACACTGATTGATCTTCTAGCGTTGAACCAACCACCTTCCATATCTAGGATAAAACCCACTTAATCATGGTGTATAATTTTTTTTTTAAAGATTTATTTATACTTTTATCCATTTTTTACCCCCCGCCCCCGTTCTTGCTGTTTTTGTGTCCATTTGCTGGGCAATTCTCTGTTGTCTGTTTCCTGCCCTCTCTTCCCATCCTTCTCCTGTCTGCACCAGGATTCGATCCTCGTAAACTCCGATGTAGGAGAGAGGAGTCCTACTGCCTGCGCCACCTTAGTTCCTGGTTTTCTGGCACGTCTCGTCTTGGCTCTCCCTTGTGTCACTCTCCTGTTACATCATCATCTTGCTCCATGGCTCGGTGGGGCCTGACGGTGCACCCACGCATGGGGCCTGGGGGGCTTACCTGCTTGTGGGGCTTGATGGCGCATCCGCACATGGGGCCTGGCATCCCGTGTCCCTTCTATATTTTTCTTTTTTTAATTTTTACCTGGAGGTCCTGGGGATCAAACCCAGGTCCTTCCATATGGGAGACGGATGCCCAACCTTTTGAGTCACATCCACCCCCTGCTGTATCTCTTAAGGTTGCCCAAAGATACCTAGAGTTACAGTCATTTCCCATACAGGATGGTCATATAATAAATCAGGCTTGGTTTATCACCAACATTCTAAAACTAAGACCTAGGGAGAAAAACTAGGTCTGGGGACACATGCATGGTTTCTAATATAGCGAATGTTTAGCCTACCCTGATTATCACAAAATCAGGACAGCGAGAATACGCACAGGGTGTATAATTCTTTTAACGTGCTTTTGGAGTCAGTGGATAAGTATCATGTTGAGGATTTTTACATCTATATTCATTAGAGAAACTGATCTCTAATTTTTTTTTTGTCATATCATTATTTGGCTTTGGTATTAGATCTTCTTTAAATGACTGATAGATTTCACCTGTGAAGCCATCTGGTCCTGGACTTTTCATTATGGGGAGGTTTTTGATAACTGTTTCAATTTCTTTGCTTGTGACAGGCTTGATGAGGTCTTCTAGGTCAGTGGAGGTTATTTGTGTTTCTAGGAATTTGTTCATCAATGTTGTCTAGTTTGTTGGCATAAAATTGCTCATGGTATCCTCTTATGATATCTTTTACTTATGTGGGGTCAGTGGTAATGTTTCTGATCTCATTTATGATTTTATTTATTTGCATCTTGTCTGTTTTTTTCTTTGTCAGCCAAGTTAAGAGTTTGTTGATTGTGATCCCCTCAAAGAACCAACTTTTCGCTTTGTAGATTCTCTCTATTGTTATTTTATTCTCCACTTCATTTATTTCTGCTCTTTGTTATTTTTTTTCCTTCTGCTTGCTTTGGATTTAGTTTGCTTTTCCTTTTCTAGTTCCGCCAGATATTTGATTTTATCTCTTTCTTTTTTAACATAATTATCGAGGGCTGTAAATTTTCCCTCTCAGCACTGCTTTTGCTGTATCCCTGAGTTCTGATATGTTATATTCATTCATCTCAAGATATTTACTGATTTATCTTGCAATTCCCTTGATCCAGTGATTATTTAAGAATGTAGTGTTTAATCTTCATATATTTGTGAATTTTCACTTTTCCCACCTGTTATTGATTTCCAGCGCCTCTCCATTACCCTCAGAGAAAATACTATGTGTAATTTCAATCTTTTAAAATTTATTGAAATCTGACTTATGACCCAAAATAAGGTCTTTCCAGGAGAAAGATCCATTTGCAATTGAGAAGAATGTATATCGCTGCTGTTTTGGGGTGTAATGTTCTATAAACATGTTAGGTACAGTTCATTTATCATATTATCCAATCTGTTACCTTATTTATCCTCTGTCCAGAAGTTTTATCCAATGCTGAGAGTGGTCTACTGAGGTCTCCATCTATTATTGTCGAGATGTCTATTTCTGCTTTCAGTTTTGCCAGTGTGTGCCTCGTGTATTTTGGGACACCTAGGTTAGGTATATAAATATTTACTATTGATATTTCTTCTTGGTGAACTGTCCCATGTATTTATAATGACCTTCATCATCTAACAGTTTAGCACTTAAAACCTATTTTGTCTGACATTAGTATTGTTAGTGCAGATTTTTTTTTGATTACTATTTGCATGGAATATCATTTTCTAATCTTTCACTTTCAGTCTAATTGTGTCCTTGCATCTAAGGTGGGTCTTTTGTAGAAAGCAAATGAAGGGCTCACAATTTTTAACCTATTCTGTCAGTCTACATCTTCTGACCAGGGAGTTCAATCCATTAACATTCAATGTTATTACTGTAAATGCATTACTTACTTTGCCTTGGATTTTTGTTGTCATATCTTACTACTGTCCGTCTTTTAACCGTTTTAGTTACTCTTACTTATAATCTTTATTTCTACACTTTTCTCCAAGCCTCTCGTTTTTTCCTTTCAGGCTGCAGCACACCCTTTAGTATCACTTGTATATCTGGTCTCTTGGTGACAAACTCAATGTGAAGACTTTAAACTCACCCTCATTTTTGAAGAACAGTTTTGCCAGATAAAGAATTCTTGTCTGGGGAGTGGCTGTAGCTCAAGTGGTTCAGCGCCTGCTTCCCATGTACGAGGTCCCAGGTTCAATCCCTGGTACCTCCTAAAAACAAAACAAATGAAAAAACCAACTCTCATTAGGGAGCAGAGATAGCTCAGTGCTTGAGCACCTGCTTCCCATGTACGAGATCCCGGGTTCAATCTCCAGTACATATTAAAAAAAGAACAAAACACCAGAATTCTTGTCCGGTAGGTTTTCTTTTTCAGTACCTTAAATATATCATATCACTATTTTCTTGTCTCCATGGTTTCTTTTGTTTTCTTTTTTTCCCAAAGATTTATTTTATTTCTCCCTACCCTCTTGTTGTTTGCATTTGCTTTGTCTTTTCATTGTGTGCTCGTCTTCCTTTTAGGAGGCACCAGGAACCAAACCTCGGATCTCCCATGTGGGAGGGAGGCGCCTAATTGCTTGAGCCACCTCGGCTCCCTGCTGTGTTGGGTCTCTCATTATGTTTTCTTCCTTGTGTCTCTTGTTGGTCATCTTGTTACATCAGCTTGCTGCGCCAGCCTGTCATATCAGCTCGTCTTCTTTAGGAAGCATTGCAAACCGAACCTGGGACCTCCCATGTGGTAGGCGGGAGCTCAATCGCTTGAGTCACAAACGCTTCCCCTCCATGGTTTCTGATGAAAGATGGGCACTTAGATTTATAGAGGTTCTCTTGTAAGTGAATACTTTGCTTTTCTCTTGCTGCTTTCACAATTCTCTCTTTACCTCTGACATTTGATGTTCTGAGTAGCAGGTGTCTCAGAGTAGGTCTATTTGGAGTTCTTCTGTTTGGGGTGCCTAGTCCTTCTAGAATTTTGATGTTCATATCTTTCATAGGGTTGGGAAATTTTCGGTCAATGTTCCCTCAAAAATTCTTTCTGCACCTTTTCCATTCTCTTCTCCTTCTGGCACACCAATAACATGTATCTTTGTGCATTTCGCATTGGCATTTAATTCCCTGAGACCTTGTACCATTTTTTCTATTCTCCTCTCTTTCTGTTCTCCTGTTTTTTCAAGTTCGGATGCTCTGCCCTCTAGTTCACTTATTCTGTCTTCAGCCAACTCAAGTCTGCTATTACTTGCCTCTAACGTATTTTTAATCTCAGCCAATGTGCCTTTCATTCCCATAAGCTGTTACTTTCCTTTGCAGGCTTTCAAATTGTTCTTTATGCTCACTCAGTGTCCTCTTAATATCATTTATCTCTTAGTCATATTTTCCTTCAACTCCTTGCACTGATTTAGGAGATTTGTGTGAACGTCATTGGTTAGTTGTCTTAAATCCTGTGTCTCATCAGGTTTCTTTGTTTGTTCCTTTGGCTAGGCCATCTCTTCCTATTTCTTAGTGTGACCTGTAATTTTTTGCTGATATCTAGACATCTGATTATGTTGGTGATTTCTACTCTCTCTCTTGCCTAATAGTTTTGTTTCACAGCTCTTCTTTGAGTTTTGGCTCAACTTATTCTAAGTCTTTAAAATTACCCAGCTTAAATTATCAAAACAGGGCCAGGGACCCACTAATGGAGTGTGGATCAGATCCAAGGGTGCTGGGACATAAAAGACTCCAATAAGCATTTTTCTTCCTGCAGTTTCCCAGCCTACCAGTAGACAGATGGACCTCTTCAGCAAATCTTTATATGGGAAAGATAACTACAATAACAATGCCTCTGGAGAAGGAAAAAGAGGTGTAATATGGGGGCATTTTCAGGACTTGGAATTGACCTGAATGTCACCGCAATAACAGATACAGGCAATTATATATCCTGCCATTACCTTCAGAATTGAGTGGGAGAAGAGTGCAAACTACAATGTAAACTATAATCCATCCATAGTGGCAATGCTCCAAAATGTGTTCATCAATTGCAATGAATGTACCACACTAATGAAAGAAGTTGTTAATGTAGGGAAAAGTGGGAGGTCTGAGGAGTGGAGCATATGGGAATCCCTTATATTTTTTTAATGTAACATTTTATGTAATCTAAGTATCTTTTAAAAATAAATTTAAAAAAATATTTTAAAAAACATAACTGCTATTTTAACAATTTTAAGTGTACAATTCAGCGGAATTAATTACATTTACAATGTTGTGCTACAATAACCACTGTCCATTCCCAAAACTTTCCCCCTCCCCCAACAGAAACTCTGTATCTATTAACCCCATTCTCCCTGCCTCCCACAGCCCCTGGTGTCCTATAGTTTTCTCCTTTGTGTCTATGAATTTGCTTATTTTGATATTTTATATTAGTGGAATCATACCATATTTGCCCTTATGTGTTTGGGTAATTTCACTCAGCATGGTGTATTCAAGGTTCATCCATGTTGTATCATGTGTTGGAACATCATTCCTTTTTATGTCTGGGTGGTATTCTATTATATGTATGGACCAGATTGTGTTTGTTCATTCATCTGTTGATGGACACTTGAGATGTTTCTACCTTTTGCTGTTGTGAATACTTCTATTATAAACATTGGTGTACAAACAAAACAAAACAAAACCAATGCATCTGCTTTGGTCCATGGTTACACTTGTCCCTTATTTTAGAATCCTAGGTCTTCATTGGTTATATACATCCTATTATTATCCTATTATAAAACAGCTGCCTTTCAAAGTACCAATTGTTCTGAACTATTACTTATAATACAAAGACTTATGAACATAAACCACTCCCAAATTCATCAACGATTTTCACAATTTTTACTATACTTACTAAACACTGTACAGATATTAACAGAAGGACCATTCATAATTTACTACTGAATAATTTACTGAAAAATAAAACTAAAGCAAAAACAAACCATCTTCACTAAATTGATTGACTGCTAATAAAAAAAAATGCTTTTAAAACCAATGGTTTGAGAATTTGTCCTTAAACAAAAGCTGTCACAAATATCATCAAAAAACTCTTCAGGTTGAGTCGGCAGACAAATTATGGAGTCTTTTTATATAAAAATGCAGTTCGTAATAAGATTTTTTTTGGAAAATCAATTCTAAATATACTCCATTTTCTAAGTCAGCCATCTTCTTCTTATTATTATTTTTTACCAGGAGGATTCAGGGATCGAACCCCGGTCCCTCCATATGGTAGATGGACGCTGAACCTCTTGAGCCACATCCGTTTCCCTAGCCATCTTATTTTGAATGTCAGAGTTGAAGTAATGAAAATCATTATCACTGAAAATGTTGGGCTAATAATATCCTCATTTGTTACAGCAGTCTGATATAAAGAATAGGAAGAATAAATAAACCAAAAGCAAAGGGAAGACAGAACATAAAGTGGCTTTGCAAAACTGATTTATAAAAACTAATTTGAAATAAAATAAGATCAAGAAATGCTAAACAATGACAACTCAACTATATTTTAAAAGTATCAAAAAGAATCACAAGTCATAAGAATTCTTAATAAGTAGGTCTTTCCAAATGAGAAAGCAACTCCGGAAAAGTTATAAACTTCAAGGATAAGAAAAGTATTATTTTTAAGAGTTTGGAAGAATCACAGAAATAACTGATTATACTCTCCTTGTTTTACAAAAGAGGAAAAGGAGGTTCAAAACATTAAGTGATTTGTACACTCCCCTCTAGAATCAGGGTAATCACAAGAGAAGTCACCAACCTACCTACATCTGTGACGTCCCTACACAAAGGCTTGGTTCTTATAATTTAAACACCTCAAACTCAACGTGTATACTGGCAAATTCTTGAATCCACTTACAATACCTGCTCTCTTCCGGTGTACTTTAATAAATGGCTCCATCAATTATCCAGGTGTTCAGGCAGAACTCTTGGATGGAGTCATCTCTTACATATCCCATATCCAATCTTTCAGTAAATCTTGTTGGAGCTCTGTCTTTCAAATACACCTCCAACTTCTCTTCACTTCACTACATTACCCTGGTAACGAGCCATCATGACCTTTTATCTAGACTGCCACAAGAACCTCCTAATCAATCTATGCTTCCATTTTTCTCCACATCCCCTTAAGTCTATTCTCCAAATAGTAGTCATAATGACCCTTTTAAAAAAGTATATCAGTTCAAGTAATACATCTAACCAAAGCCATCCAATGGCTTTCCATCACAGAATAAAATCTAAAATTCTTACCATGGCTTAAAGGGCACCACATAATCTGATCACAGTCTAACCCTGACCTTTTTCTACCGTTCCTCCAAATTCCTCCTCTCTAATTTCTGGCCATGTTGGCCACCTTTTGGATTTCTAACACACACAGTACACTCCATTTTCATTTGCTATATTTACTGTTCCTGGAAAGCTTCTGTTCCTCCCCCTTCATTCAGATATCTGCTAAAAAATCTGCCAGTGAGGCCTTCCTTGACCACCTCAACCAAAAGAGTACCTTTCGTCACTCCATCTCCTTATACTTCTTACGTTTTTTCAAAATGCTTATTGCTACCTGATATTTTTTATCTGTATGCTGTCCCCACTAGAGTTTAAATTATAATAAAGAAACTCAATAAATGTTTAATAAATTGAAAGAATTATACAATTGCTCCACAAAATAGGAAAACTGCACATTATTTATAAAAGATTATCCTATTCAATAAAATTATAATTCCTTGAAAGACAATCAAAAGCTCTTTATCTTGAGCTTCTGGGAAGATGACGTTGGAGTAGGTAGGCAATGCTCAACACACTCACATAAACAACAGAGAAAGGACAAAAAGCCGTCTGAGAGAGCTGATTTGGGGATCTGCACACCAGAAGTGTTACACATACTCCAGGAGGGTGAAGGACAGAGAGACAAAGAAGTCAAAAAACCCCCGTGGCTGGGAAGGGCACCCATCCCCGACCCTCAAGGCACAGCCAAAGGAACAAATTAAAATCCTGATGAGACACAGGATTTAAGACAACTAACCAATGATATAAACACAAATCTCCTAAATTAATTTGAGCTGAAGGAAAATATGACTAAAGAGATAAAGAAAATTAAGACGACATTAGGTAAGCATAAAGAACAATTTGAAATCCTGCAAAAGAAAGTAACAGAGCTTATGGGAATGAAAGACACATTGGTCGAGATTAAAAATACATTAGAGGCATGTAATAGCAGACTTGAATTGATGGAGGACAGAATTAGTGAACTGGAGGAGCAACTGAACTTGAAAAGACAGGAGAAAGAAAGAGAAAAGAATGGAAAGAATGGAATAGGGTCTCAGGGAACTGAATGACAACGTGAAATGTACAAAAATACATGTTATCTGTGTCTCAGAAGGAGAAGAGAATGGAAAAGGGGGAGAAAGAATATTTGAAAGACAATGCATCTGTAACAGAATAAATCTGAATATACCTACTCCAAGACACCAGCTATTCAGAATGACAAACACCAGAGATAAAGAGAGGATTCTGAAAGCAGCAACAAAGCGATGCATCACATACAAGGGAACCTCAATAAGACTAAATGTCGATCTCTCATCAGAAACCATGAAGGTGAGAAGAAATTGGTACGATGTATTTATGGTACTGAAAGAGAAAACCTGCCAGCCAAGAATCCTTCATTCAGCAAAAGTGTCTTCAAAAATGAGGGTGAGACTAAAGTCTTCACAGACAAGTGAAAACTGACAGAGTATGTTACCAAAAGACCAGAATTACAAGATACTAAAGGGAGTGCTGCAGCCTGAAAGAAAAAAACAAGGGCAAGAGTCTTGGAGAAGAGTATAAAAATGAAGATTACTAGAAACTTCAAGAGTAAAAAGATAGACAATAGTAAGATGACAAGGAAAGCCAAAGGATAAAATGGATGAAGTAATGTCTTTACAATAATAACACTGAACATTAATGGATTGAATTCCTCAATCAAATGACATAGACTGATAGAATGGATAAAAAAATATGAGCCATCTATATGCTGTCTACAAGACTCACCTCAGATGTAAGAACACAATCAGGCTGAAAGTGAAAGACTGGAAAAAGATATTCCATGCAAATAGTAACCAAAAATGATCTGGAGTAGTGATACTAATAGTGAACAAAATAAACTTTAAATGCAAAACCATTTTAAGAGATGAAGAGGGTCCCTATACATTAATAAAAAAGGCAACTTACCACGAAGAAATAACTATAATAAATATTTATGCACCTAATCTGGGTGCCCCACGATACATGAAGCACACACTGGAAAAAGTGAAGGGAGAAATAGATGTCTCTACAATAATAGTTGGAGACTTCAATACACCACTCTCAGTATTGGACAGAATATCTGAATAAATAAAGAATAAACAAACAGAGAACTTGAAAAAATATGATGAATGAACTAGACCTAACAGGCATCTTAGAGCATTATACCCCAAAGCAGCAGGATATACATTCTTGTCAAGTGGTCATGGGTCCATCTCCAAGATAGACCATATGTTGGGTCACAAAACACAAGTCTTATTAAATTTAAAAAGAATGAAATTATACAAAATATTTTCTCTGATCATATGGAATGAAGCTAGAAATCAATAATGGGCAGAAAAAGGGAAAACTCATAAATTTATGAAGATTAAACCACACACTTAAAAATATATGTGTATATATAGTTTTATGAAACCTATTGGACATGCCTTGGAAATCTCTATATTTTTGAAGTCTGGTAGTGTTTTCCAGCTGAAGATCATGTAAAAATTAAACACAGTCTTAAGTAACCAGTGGGTTAAGGAAGAAATTGCAAGAGAAACCAGTAAATTTCTTGAGACAAATGAAAATGAGAACAACATATCGAAACCTATGGGATATAGCAAAGGCAGTGCTGGCTGAGAAGGAAATTTATAGCTCTCAATGCTTACTATCAAGAAAACCAAAAGTTGGTTCTTTGAGAAGATCAACAAAATTGACAAACCCTCAGCTAGACTGACAAAGAAAAAATAGAGAAGATGTAAATAAATAAAATTAGAAATGAGAAGGGGCACATTACCACTGACCCC
>JAQZBX010060717.1:0-17246 GCA_029593785.1 Cabassous unicinctus
AGACGAACAAAACACTGGAGACTAGTCTCACTTCCACTCACACAGCCAAATACCAAAGTGAAACCTAACGGTTTCCAAAATCAGGAGAGGGCGTCCCGACCCTGATTCGGGGAGTGCAGTACCGTGGCGTCCCGCCTGCAACAGCCCCACAAATGCTCCGGAGCCAACACAAAAGGGAAAATCCCTTACCAGATTCCTCAAGGCCACAGTCCTGGTCTGAATCCGATCACAAATCGAAAGCAAAGGTGAGGAAGTGGAGGCACTTCCCGCTTAGTCTGAGGAGGTCGACCACAATTAAGGGGGACCTCGCGGTGAATCCCGCTGGGGCCTCCAAATGTTCTAACCCAGGAGATCGACCACACTCAGACTTTAAGACTTTAGTTACTTTTATTGAGCTAAGCCCGCGGGCGTCTGCAGCACACCTCATGCAGGAGGGAATTGCAGCCCCGAGGTTCTAAAATGGCTCCCTTTAATACGGGGGTCGCTGATGCAGTTTGCAAGCAAGCAGGGTGTACAGAAGTGAATCTTGGCGGTTAACTAGTGTCTGCACAACTTCAAGGTTCTGATAACTTGGGACACAGCTGCAAGTTTGAGATGTTTTTGCAAGGTCTCTCAAGGGAGGGGATGTTATATGCTTCCCATATAGGACACTCAGGGAACAATAGAAAGTTTTCTTCTCTAAGTTACTTTGGGTAGGCTAATTTGGAGCTAGAGTACAACACATTCATCTCCTGCCAAAAGCCTTATTCTCTTGTTTTTTATTACTTAGCATTTTCTTGTTTTTTTACTAGATTTAATTAATTTTTTCAAAAATTTTTAATTTAAAAAAATTTTTAAAGAAGCTTTAGATTACATAAATGTTACAATAAAATATATAGGGGACTCACATATGTGAACCTAAGTCTGGGGTGTGGCTCTCTCTCTGTCCCTATCCCATCTCCACAGAGGCAGTTCTGGAGTTAAAATGAATTACTGCCTCTGATAGTAGAGTGTTGTTTTTCCCATCTCATCCCTCCCACAGCTGTAATGGTTCTCCTGAAGAGAGGCTTTTATTCCTGAGGGAAGATACAGGAGTAGGTGAGAGAGTTGTAGGTAAAACTACTCACTTCCCAGTTTCTAGGAGATTTACCTGTGATCATAAGATACAGCTGTGATGGAGGTTAGTACACTGTGTCTGCAAAAGGACAGTCTGAGAGGTGAGGACAGGGGCATATATTACTGTCTGAGGCACACAGTGAGGGGAAGGCAGTGTGAGCCCTAAATGGAAGCTTCCATGCAGAGTGGCCTCCAGGGGGCACTCAAAATCCCACAGCTCCAGGATCATTTGCACACAAAGGAAGGGGAGGGTGTAATTTTTATAGGTAGATTCCTTTAAAGGTCTGCACCTCCTTTTCTCTCCCAGTAAACAATTGTTCTGACCAGTGATCAGTGTCCCTGAGAACACATGGAGAATCCAGTAGCTGAGAGCAGAGTGAGCAGCTTTGATGCCCATGGGCTCTGTTGGAACCCAGAGGGACCTGGCAAGGAGCTGCAGAGCTGACCAGCTACAATGGCCATATTGACCACAACTGTAGCTCAGCCATCCATGGCCAGGATGCCTGCTGAGGATAGTTCCAGCTGCCAGCTACATCCAACAACATGATTGGTCAGGATGCGAGAGTGAGACCCACAGTGCAGGGAAGTCAGAAGGGGCCAAGGCCCTTAGCTCCCTCCAGGGCCAGCAGGACTGACTCCCTGCGCATCTAAGGAGCACCAAGGACAGGGGCCTGTGTCAGGGTCAGATACACAGGCAGGGCCATGCGTCTCAAGACCACAGAGTCCAGGAGCCAGGAATAGGGTCAAGTGAGGAGAGACCTAGGGTCACTGAGCGTCAAGGTGAGGTTTAGAGGCAGGTGGATTGGAAGGATAAGGGAGATTCCCTGCAGCATCTGGGCTTTCTTCTCATGACTTCTCTGCTCAGATTTATGGGAAGGCTCAGGTAGGCCTGGTCTTATCTATGCTATGATTATTTAGGATAGGGACTCAGCAGAATTTCATAAAATAATCTTTATTTGGGCAATTCCATTGATAAATAAAATATATAGTTATGTGAAACAAACCATATGCACAGAAATTCATTCATCTTAAATGATTTAAACTAATGTCAATGTCACAATGGAATCCGAAAACAAGGAGATGTGGAGACCAGACTTCAATGAAAAATGGACTTTGACCAGCACAGTGTCCTCACAGTGACATAATTTACCCTACCTGTTGATTTGATTTTCCTCCCTGCACCTCCCCTCACAGCCCTTCTGCTCAAACACTTTCTCAATGCCTTCTACACCCAGTCCTAACCTTTATCCTGAAATTCTATCATAATCATTGGGGACTTTAGTGTCCAGGACAAGTCCTTTTGACCTAATATTGCTGCCATCTCCATGTGGCACATTCCTAGGGATGAATTTATTACCATATTTATTATTTAATCTACACCTGATATCATTAAATTGGCAGTTTGCAATATGTTGTATTCAAATTTATTTCATCATACATACATATATGATGATTGGGGTAGTGGCATATTGACAATATTTCTAAAGCAATACTTGATTCTTGGCTGCATCTAAATCCCTGACCAACTCATTCAGCACATTTCCCACATGAAAGTAAAGGAAACTGGGCTTGGTGAGGGAGCACCACAGGGAGAGGGCTGTGTTCCCCAAGGGCTTAACCAGCATCCTACCACCAAGGTGCCCATAAGACAAGGACCTTCCCTCATCCCCTTTCATTTTACATACAGAGTTACCTCCCAAATGCAAATCACCACATGGGCAGATGGATGAAACCACAGCACAGATTTACTTAAATTTAGGTTCCTTCTATATCAAGAAATACATTATCCAGCCTCATGGACCTCATCCACAAGAACATGAAAGCCTTGTGGTTCTTCCTCTTTCTGATGGTGGCTCCCAGATGTGAGTGTCTCGGGAATTCAGATAAGCAGGTAATGGGGATGATGCATCGGGGCACAGGAATCACTGTTTTTCTCCTTGTCCTCAGGTGTCCTGTCCCAGGTGCAGCTGCAGGAGTTGGGACCTGGCCTGGTGAAGCCCTCACAGACTTTGTCCCTCACCTGCAAAGTATCTGGAATGTCTTTAACTGGCATTCATATGAGCTGGGTGTGCCAGGCTCCAGGAAAGGGCCTGGAGTGGGTTGGCTGGATACATAGTGGTGGAAGCACAAAGTATAACCCAACTCTTCAGCCCCAACTCAGCATCACCAAGGACACCTCCAAGAATGAAGTTTATTTAAAACTGAGCAGCCTGAGAGCTGAGGACACAGCCACATATTACTGTGCAAAATACACAGTGAGAGGAAGTCAGGGTGAGCCCAGACAAAAACTGCTTCTCATGGCACAGGAAGGGGTTTGGCTGCATCAGGTGCTAGAGACCACCAGGGGGTGCTCAGGGACCAACCCCAGCAGCAGGTGCAGAGATGGGATGGGGAGGAGTTTGCTTTGTAGGCTTGATTCAATATCAGAACTTTTATGTTACTATATCTGTGTGTATATGCTGACATACATAATGTTATTTTAACATTATGTATACTATGTGAGGCAGGTAAGGTTACCATAAAGAACTTCTCACACTCCTAATTCTCCCTGCACAACCACAGACTTCTGAGGGCAGAGCTCACCTGACAGAACTCACAGGGACACAGACCTACTCAGCTGTGGACTAGGGCCTCATATTCCAGCACATCCTGGAAAGCTAAGCATGACTCCAACTGCCACCCCCTCTGCCCTGCATCTCAGTGTGGAAACAGCTTCCCATGGTGCACCATGTGCATAAGGAATGTGTGTTCTTATTTCCCATTGTGCAGGGCGAAGTGTACATATAGGTCCCAGGCCAGGGGCAAGCACAACCTTCCTGATCACAACTATCACGAAAGCATAGCTGGCTCCTTACCTTTTGTAATGTCTAAGTTTTCAGGTGAATGGCTGGGATATGAGACAATAGACAGTGTTCCGAATAGCACCCAAGTTGCCCCTGTGCCTTCTCCTAATGGAACACTTGCTCTATCATGTATTGCTGCACCCTCCTTAGAGTACAGTATCTTTTCCCCAGTTGTTTCCTCCCAAGCTGTATTGGTTTTCATCAGTGTCTTCAACTACCTATTTCAAAGTCCTTCATCTCCATGTTAAGGCTTTCATTTCTCACTGAGGATAGGGGAGGTTGTTCTGGACATATTTTCCATGATGCCCTGTTTCCTCCCTCTTTCTATTGGAAACCAACAATGGCATAGAATACTGGCTTTGTATGTTTTCCATATGCAGGTGAACTCTTTATTCTGTAGTAGAGCAAGAGATGCTGTTGTGGCTGTATTTCTACAATTGGTGCTAGCCCTCTCCCCATGCACCACTCAGGGAGGGGAATTTTGTTTGCTTTGAAAGTTTCATGCTGTTTGTGTGTGTGTGTGTGTCTGTGGATTCTCTTAATTTTGCAGGAAAATCATTTAATCCATTAGTAATCTGGAACTTGGGAGAGACTCACTTTGGCAAATTTACCTATAATAAAATTTGACTTTATCAAAATTAATAACTAGAGATTTAAGAGAATCATCATTAAGATTATAAAGATAGAACCCATCAAATGGGGGAAGCATTTATTAGCCATACATGTAATAATGGACTTGGATATCAAATATGTTAATTACTTACATCTCAACAAATATGGCACAAAGATATACAAATGGTTAATAAAGAGATGAAAAATAGTGTTGCATTATTGGTCATCATGGAAATATAAATCAAAATCACAATGCAATATCATTTATTATCCACAAGGAGAGGTAGAATAAAAAATGAGGGTATCATCATGTATTTTCAAGGATGTGGAGAAATAGGAAATCTATTACAATGCAGGTGGGAATGTTGAATGACCCTCTTGAAAACAGACCTGCAGGTCGTCAAATTATCACATAAAATTTTATCATATGAACTTGCAGTTCCAACTCTAGGTATATATCTGAAAATATTGAAAACAGGTATTCAAATATACATTTGTACACCAAAGTTCATAGCAGCATCATTTACAATAGCTAAAAGTTGTAGAAAATGCAAATTTCCATCAACAGATGAATGGGTAAACAAATGGAAAAACACAAAGGAGTACCAGTCACTTGCACAAAGGGAAGATACATGCTATAACAGGGATAAACATTGAAACCTGTTTTTTAATTAAATAGGCCAAATACAAAATGAAACATAATGCATGATTTCACTTACATGAAATGTCAGAATATGCAAATTCATAGATTTAGGAAGTAGATTAGAGTTTACCAGATTCATGAATGAATCAGTTGGGAATTCTTAATAGTTACAGGCATCCTGTTCGATGTGATGAAAAATTTTGGTCTGTTTGGTGGTGCTTCTTGCAAAAAATTGTGAATTTAATGAATATCCCACAATTGTACACATGAAAGTGGTTAAAGTGAGAATTTTCTGTTTTACATATATCACCCAAATAATTTATTTTGTTACAAAATAGATATGAAGTATTGATATTCACTATTGCATGGTTGAATCTTGAAAACAATATAACTGAAAGAACTCAGGCATGGATTAAAATATAATTTATTTCCTTTCATATTAATGCCAATAATAGTGATAACTATAGAGTTAAAATTAGATTTATTGTTTACTGTTGCTAAATGGGAGGTAGAAGAATAAAAGGATGTTTGGGAGAGGGTAGGTTTCTTCTGTATTAGTTAATCAAAGCATTTTAACATTGACACTGGTGATGGCAGCACATATTTTCCATAAAACAATAACCATTGAATTTATACATTAATAAAACTATTTTTTTAAAAGGAGATTGTTACCTGGAGAGAAAAGGATAGCAGGCAGATATTATAGAGTCATGAGTGAAAACATTTGGGAGTTCACTATTGGGATGGTGGTGATGGTTACACATGTGTACACATATATAAATACCAAATGTTACAATTAAATGTAGTGATTGCCACCTATCAATTATGATTCGATAAAGCTGACACAAATAAATGAAAGGATAGATTTGAATAGGATGGAGAGATAGAGAGATAAATCCTGACCTGTGAAATGTCAGAATGCACTTTAAACACATCTGCTGAACACTGGTTCTCTCTACATTCTTTAGGTCAACAATTAGGACACAGCATGAATACACAATGTTCTCATTACTCCAAGGGGAGAGGCTACAAATCCATCTAGGCATGTCCCACTCTATCTTCATTGGTTGAGGGGAGCAATTGAGTCTAGTGGTGAAGAACACAGGCCAGACTCTGGGGCTCACTATCAACAGCCATGAGCTTTGGCCACATTGTCCAAGCATTCTAACCTTCCTTTTAAAATTCCACATCTGTAAAATGGAGGTGACAATGATATCTTCTTTACAAAATTGATGTACTTATGTATAAGTGAAATAATATCAAGGG
Organism: Cabassous unicinctus; assembly: GCA_029593785.1. Taxonomy (NCBI): domain Eukaryota; kingdom Metazoa; phylum Chordata; class Mammalia; order Cingulata; family Chlamyphoridae; genus Cabassous; species Cabassous unicinctus. The sequence goes on from JAQZBX010060717.1 coordinate 6,460, forward strand.
TTCTAAATATTTAGTCCAGCACAATCAAACAATATTAATATTGTCCCAAATATGGTCAGTGTCACCCAACTACATCAAAACACTCATACCTGCTCTGGGTCACTTCCTTTTTCCAAGACTCCACCTTGAGACTTAGCATTACATTAGGAAGACTTGCCAATAGTTTCCATCCCTTTGCTGATGTAAACCAGCCAAGCCCTGACCCTGCAGCTCTGGGAGAAGAGCCCCAGGCAGGGATTCCCAAGTGTTCCAATTTGGTGATCAGGAATGAACACAAATGAACAATATTGACATTGTGCTGAACTAGGTTTTCTCATCACTATATAAAAAGTTCATTTTACAAGGAACAATGTGAGTTGATATGATAGAGAGAAACAGTGGATGCACATGGTCATTTTCCTGACCAGGACATCTGTACTTGCTGTTCTGTAACATCAGGACATCTGTACATCTTTTCAGGGGATGGAATCTGTGTGAAATTTCATACAACCCAGGGTGTCTCTGACACTCTCTTTGGAAGCTTCTGGATTTACCTCCAGTAGCTACAACATGAACTGGGTTCTGCAGGCTCCTGGGATTGGCCAGAGTATGCTCAAGCATTAGTAATGCTGCCATTGCCACACACAATGCAGAACTCTGAAGGGCCAATTCACCATCTGCAGATAGTTTGTCATGAACATGCTGTGGTTGCAGATGGACAGTCAGAGCTGAGGAAACAGCCCTGCATTGCTGAGGCAGACACTGTGAGGGGAGGCAGAGGGAGCCCAGACTCACTCCTAACTTGCAGGGTTCTGGAGGTTGTTGGGATGCAGTGTAGGCAATACCCACTGAGCACAGTTCCCACTCCCAGGAACAGGGAAGAGGGGGGTTAAGGACTGGTTTCTGTTAGGTCTGGGGCTTCCACTAAATCTAATGTTTCTTCCTTTGAACCTCTTTAGATTTCAGATTGGGCATTCAGACACGGAGAGACTTCAGGGGGATTCTGCAATTAAGAGAGTCTTTGGGTTCAGTTTGGAACGATGAGGGAGATTATGAAAGAGCCAGTATCCTATTAAAATCAATAGATTTTACATCAAATTCTCCTCCTCATGCAAAAATGTGCATGCCAGAGTCAGCACTGGTATGGTTGTCTCTTTTTCCCAAAATCCATTTTATTCTTCCCTGTTTTAGCAAAGCTATTGAGGTGTATTCAGCCAAAATTGTATTTCAAATGAACCCTGTGTCTTCCAGGACTTGGTCTGCCTTAGTATTGCCCCCAAGCTTGGCCCTTGGTCCAGAGTAGCCCTCAGGTCTCCTGCCTTTCACACCAACATGGGGATGAGCTCAGAGTACATCAGCATGACCCATGGGGCTTTCTGTCCCTGCATGTGGAGGAATGAGAGGTGCATTCTCAGGACCAGCACACGATGAACTGCATTTAAGACAAGAAAACAAGATTTACTTTTATTCCTTTGGATGAATAGAATCAAGCATGTGGCCACAAACAGCTTTAATTTATCACATTAACCCAATTGTATTATTCATTGATGCTGTGCTATGTGCTGTTTCTTACAAATTTCTGTGTCATTGAGAATTAAGTATGAAGTATTAACATGTGCCCTCAATTTCATTGATTTCCCTCCCTATACATAAATCTTGGAATAGAGTAAGACAGGCCTTTTCCCCATGCTATCCCTGGCTTTCCCATCAGAATAGCAGAGAATACCTAACTGCTCAGTGTGGGGGAGACACTGTCCTGGCAAACCTAAGAGCCTGCAGAGATCACCAGCTGTGGATAGATTCAGGGCATTCCTCATGTTTGGAGACCTCAAGCTGCCCCTGCCCTGGAGTGCTGCTTATGACCTCACCCTCCAAGAATGTTGGGGGGATGGCCACACTTTACCCAATCTTTGGGGTAGAGTCTCAAATGTCCAAATACACTGAGGTGGAGGCAACATTCTCTCTAATCTCTGACATACATGTCCAACTGTCTAAGAGCAATGAGTTGGTGACCTGACCTTCCTTAATGTATGGTGGACAAGCCCACCCCTCTCCGAACAATGTGGCATTGGCCTCATTCTCCCAGAGCTATGGGGAATGTGCTTCATCCTCTCTGAAAAGCCTGGGGCAGCAAAATTCTCACTGAAATGTGGGCTGGACCATCCACCCTCTTCAACTGCTGGGGCACACCCACCCTCTCTGTACACATAGGTGGGGTTCCTCTTTTGGACCAAGGAGATGTCTTTTTTAACTTTATTTTATACATTTAATAATTGAAAATATAAACAATTAAAAAATAAACAGAAAAGAGTTGAATAAAAACACACATTTCTCAATCAAATATACTTATATATATCCAGTATATTTAATTGAGAAATGTTGGTTTTTATATATATATATATATAATTTTTTAAAATCATACAATGTGCTACACAATATATTTAGATCATAGTAACACAATCATACAGCATTTGTTCCAAGGAAATATCTTAATTCCAGACTTCAGCATCCATGATTTTCCTCTTAAAGCCATTTTCCTTTCCATCTTTCCCCTCCATGTCCCTTTTAGTCCAGGCTGACAGTGGTTTGCTCATATAACTTTCTCAAAAAGCTGGCTGATTTGCACATAGGAAGAAAGGGCTCAAGCCATCAGACCATAAGACTTTCCACAAGTCTTCCTTAGATAATTAGATTTTCAGTCCTGATTTACAAGTTCCACATTTAGTTAGTCCTCAAATGGAGCACTATTATCTGGGGGGATTGATTTCTAGAGGCTTGGAATCTCTGGAATCAGTTTCTCATTAACTTGTGCCCCAAATTTAATTATCTGCTTATCTCTTTCCTCTAACCTTTTGCTACAAGCTGCAAGAAGAAGCCAGGATGCATTTTCCACATTTAGTTTGGAAATCTCCTTTGCTAAATGTCCACGCTCATAGTTTTCAAATTCTGCCTTCCATTCAACATCAGGAGTCAATCTTGCTAAGTTCTCTGCAACTTTAAAACATGGGGTCACCTTTCTTTCAGTTTCCAATAATAGCAATCATTACTTCTTAGGCTTCATAAAAAGTCTCTTTAGGGAAGCAGATGTAGCTCAAGCAGTTGGGTGCCTGCCTACCACAGAGAAATTACTTGGTTTGGGTCCTGGAGCCTCCTAAAGAAGATAAGTAGATTACCAACAACTACAATGAGCTTAATGCCTGCACCCATTGCTGTGAGCTAGACACTCCACTCCACCACAACAAGCTAGACAACACACCACAGCAATAAGCTGGATGCCACACCACAGCAATGTGCTAGACACAGCAATGAGCTAGATGCCACAGTGCAACAAAAAGCAAGATGCAGTAATGAGCTAGATGCTGCATCCACCACAATGTACAGATGTCTAAATGAGCAGATGCCACAAGCCGGCAAATGCCACAGCTCACAGAGAATGGATGTGGCTCAATCCATTGGGCACTCACTTCCCATGTGGGAGGTCCTGGGTTCAGTTCCCAGTGTCTCCTCAAAAAGGTTAGGAAAGAATGAGCAGAGAGATGACAGAAACATCTGGGGGAGTGGGGATAAATAAAAATAAATAAAGTAAATAAATAAATCTTTTAAAAATCTTTTTAGCATTCATATTCCTCCCAACAGTCTCTTCAAAGCATCTAGGCCTCACCAACAAATTTTGTATATGATTACAAATAAAATGCACACAAGAATGTAAACTATTATTAAAAACCAGGAAGTCTCCATTTCCAGATTATTTCCAAGCACCAAAACATTAAGGGCTGGCAGGGAAATCATGATAAATGATGACAAAGACATGGAATGGCAGGTGTGCTTGGATCAAGAACAATCTTGGTCAGAAACATCCTACCTTTGGCCCTTTCCTTGACTATAAGTCCCCAAAGAGGGACATATCCATGGATGATAGACCTGGTGTTTGAGTCATACTGATGGGCATCAGACAGCAAGAAACAGCTTGGAGAATAAAGTGCTAACACACAGGATAACATGGATGAACCTGGAAGACCTTATGTTGAGTGAAGCAAGCCAGGAATTGAAGGATGAACAGTACATGACTTCACTGATTGAATTAAGGAAATTGAGCAGTCTTTGAGAAGTATTGTCTGAAAGATAGGTGACAAGAAGGAGAAAGAAAAGAGAAAGTTATGAGTGAGTCATCAACCACATGGACGTAAGCTATGGTAAACTGATAAAGTGCAGTTGTGTATTGAAGGGATAGGACAGGAGGGGAGTGATATATTGGGTTGGGTTGTGCAGGGTTGGCAGGGGGGTAGATTGGGAAGGGTGGGTTAGAATACCCAGGATACTCAGGGGAGAGCAGAAATAGACAGATGGGCATCTCCTAAGAGCAAGGTTGGTTCCTAATAGTGGAGGACAAACCAGTGTGTCATGACCTCTTGTTGCATATAACTATGAATCTTGTCATCCAATAAATCAAGCCACGGGGTTGTCATGGGCCACAGGGGGATGGGGAGGGAGAAACAGAATAGATCTAAAAGGGGGGTATTTAGGGGTCAGTGGAAATGTTTTCATTACTTTACAGTGATGGACACAGGACATGGTAAATATAATAAAAATTTATAAAAGTTTACGATCTAAAATGTAAACCATACTGTAAACCATTGACAATGTTTAGTAGTTATGTTTCACTATCTGTATATCAGTTATAACAATGATACCATCCACATACAAAAAGGTTTTAATATGGGGTGAGGAAAGGGGGAGGAGGTTGGGCATATGAGAGTGTCTTGTATTCTGTGTGTGACATTGCTGTGACCTAAAACTTCCTTCAAAATTAAATGAAAAATAGCAAGACACTTTGGAGTGAGAGGGAAAGGTGCCATGGTACAGACTGGACACCAGATATTGCAGTGATAAAAGGCAAAATATCAAAAAAAATTTTTAATTAAAAAAATTTTATTAACACAATCTTTAATTTTATTTTATTTTAGTTTTTTATAAAATATTTCATGCATTTTATCTCTTACATTTAAACATCATTATTATTTCATTTTCCTATTAATTGTACTTGGCTATTGTATTGGCTTCATCTTTAATGAAGCTTTGGATCACAGAAGGGTTACAACTGGGGTGGGAGAGGATTGTTGGTGGGGGTTGTCAGGGATGGGGGGTGCATGGGAGAAAGTTCATCTGAACATACATAAAAGGTATATAAAATTGTTCAAATGCTCACGGGGCATGGTCACAGTGGGTGGAGAACCACTCAATAAATGAGAGAATACTGACTTCCCATCCTGGAGAGCTCTGCCATATTCTCCAAGGGAGTAGGAACAGTCTCCCAAGTGCAGGGACAGTGTCGGGCAAAGGAGGATGATCCACTCTTGGGCTCTTGTTATTGATGACAAGCCTTATAGTCTTTGCTCTTGACTAAGCAACTTGCCTAAGTGTTGCCTCCTGAGCACCTTCTTGTGCTCAAATGTGGCCTCTCTCTAAGCCAAACTCAGCATATGAATGCATTACCTTCCACCCAACATGGGACATGACTCCCAGGGATAAGCCTCCCTGGCAACAAGGGATTACTAACAAGTGCCAAAGGGCAATACAACTGGGAAAAGACCTCAAATAAAAGGGGGGAAAGGTAAAGACAAATGAGTTCATATGACTAAGAGACTTGAAAGTGAGTTGGGAGGTCATCCCAGAGGTAATGCTTATGCACATCTCAATAGGACCTCATAGGCTTCCAATGTGGATACACCCCAAACAGAGGGGCTCCTGAGGGCTCTGGAAATACCCAGGTCCTATATCAGGGTTGATACCCCAGAGTTTTGTGTCTTATCAGTGTGCCCTACTTTGGAATCCTTGCTCCTGAGAGTGACAGAGTTGGACCCAAATATGTCTACCCTGCACATGGTCCATCTGTCCCTTCTATTAAAACCTCTAGGTGGTGTCAGAGTTTGAAGGTGTACTTCCAGAGACTGGAGTCTTTGGGTTTTCCATGTGCCAGCTGTGCCTGGAATCTCAGTGGAGCTGCATCTCATAATCTACAGCTCAATGGACTCATCCTGGACACCTGGTGGGGAGATGATGATGGACAATGGCCATTCCAGGGAATGGAGAGTGTTTGCATCTACAAGCAGGATAATCCCATCCATCTTATCCATGCAATATAAGACCCCTCTCACTTGGAGTTGGAGTGGACATCACCATCTCAGACTCCTCAGGATTGGGGGAAAAAGCTATGGACTATAGTGGACTTACTGGTATTCTGTTGTAGGCATATTGTGATTCATGCAATGAAAGAAATTACAACCTTAATGTGGAGCCAGGGTTCACTAGATGCTTTAGGGGAAGGGAGAGGGAAAAGCAGTTATAATACAGGGGCATTTTTGGGCCGTGGGAATTATCCTGAGTGACATTGCAATGACAGATATAGGTCATTTTTATCATCATATGACATGCCACACTGTGTGGGAGAGAGTGTGGTCTACTGTGTGAACTATGGTCCATGCCTAGTGGCAAAGCCCCATAATGTGTATATGTATTGTAGGTGATATGCCAATATAATGAAAGATGTTTATGTGGGAGGTTGTGGGAGGAGTGGGAGGTGGGGCATATGGGAATCCCTACAATTTTTGTGTAACATTCATGTAATCTAAGTATCTTTTAAAAAATAAAAAAATATTAATATAAAAAAAAGCAGCAGCTTGGGGAGACCATTGCTAATGTGACATATACTTCTCTGCCTTCATGACATTCTTATTACTGTTGTGACAAGTTATGACAAACTTTGTGCTTAAAATAACACTTATTTGTTCACCCACAATCCTGATATTAGGAAATCTTAAATCAGATTTACTGCACCAAAATAAAGATATGAATAATGATATATTTCATCCAGAGATGCTAGGAGAGATTCTGTTTCTTTTGCCTTTTCAGCTTCAGGAGATGCATTCTTAGAAATCTGTGGTTCATGTCCCTTTCAACCATCTTCAAAACCAGCAGTCTAAAATCACATTTCAGTGATGTTATATTATTATATTACTTATATTGTTTTGTTATTCTCTCACAATATAATATGTCCTTGTCTCCCTCATATAAGAACTCATGTGACTACATTTAGGCCCTCTGCAAAATGCAGGACAATCTCATCTCAAGGTCCTCAGCAAAATCACATCTGAAAAGTCCCCCATGCTATATAAGGCAGCAAATATGGGTTCCCTATGGAAGGAAATAGATATCTTTTGAGTGCATTATTCAGCTGATCACATTACCCCTCAGGACCACTTTGTTAACTGCCCCCAGGTGTTTAGGATCTCATCCTCCCTGCTATTGTACTAGAAGCACGCGTGTGTGTGTGTGTATGTGTGTGTGTGTGTGTGTGTGTGTGCATGCTTGATGTTTAAATCTTTTGTCATAAGCACATACTTGATCCAGCTGGATCTTTCCGGATGTATGTATGTATGGTTGTTTATTTTTCTAACCTGTAATTTTCAAATATATAGAACTCTTTGAACAAAACCTCCTGAAGTAGAAGACGTCTGTTCCTCCAGGTGTACACAGATGGTTGAAAAATATCCCTGTGAACCAACAAGGAACAATATGTCTGCTGAGCTTCCCCATGGTTTAGAAAGAAGAGCCTTCCCACATGCGGTTGAGAACCCATGCTTCCACTACAATCACAAGTCCAGAATGGAAAGCTGGTGCTTCCTTTCTCTGTGGACTGGGAATTTCTTAAGAGAGAAGATCACCTCATAGACTTGGCACCATTGGCTTTCTTACATTCCTTAAGGACAACAAACCTCACTAAGTATCTCAGGGATTGGTGGGAAAGTTGCTGAATGGTGAAGGCTCAACTCACTAACTGTGGTTGACTTTGGCCACAGCTCTGCTCTCTCAGGTACAGATGCAGGGGCCAAGCCCAAACCTGGTGAACATAGATCTCAAAGAACCTTTTGCTTACCTGAGTTGCCTGCAGTTTCTTTACCACAGACCATGTTCCCTGCTGGGACTGAATCTGCTAGTCCCCAGGGAAGTATCTTCAGTGCATGTGGTGCTTAGATGCCAGTTGTACCACATACCCAATCCTTCTTACCAGAGCAGTCTCCAGTCCAGAGACATGCACAAAGACCAGTTATTGTTATAGCTGAGCTCCATGAATGCATTGGAAAGAACACTTTTTCAATGTTTAAGAATCACTTTGAGAAAAAGACAGCAGAAACTCAGGCACAAACTGCAATTGGCACAAGGGAGCTGTGTTGCAGGGATTGCTCACAATCCTTGGATAACTGGGTCCCACATCATGAGTGGATGCAGTTGGAGACTGTGGAGGAGCTTCTTGAATTATCCTGAAAATTCCTCTTCCTACTTAGAAAACATTTTCCAAAAGACCTTCCCTTTCTCATATTTAGCTGTGTGTTTGCACCGCCTACTCTAAGTATATGCATTATTTTGTGCATCATTATGTGTTAATGGTGCATCATGTGTGTTAATATGTGTAAATCTGTGTGTGTTTTAATGTGTATGTAGGTATGAATGTTAGTCTCTGGACAATAGTGTTTATGTCAATGTGTTTGTCTTTGAGTTTATTACAGTGTGTGCTAGTTTGTATTAATTTGACTATGTTAGTGGGTGAATGCATTTTATCATAAATCTTTGATTGTGGGTATTCCTGTGTGTGTCCTAGGATGTGTGAGTGTATCTCTCTGTTAGTGTTTATTATAGTGTGTGTATGTCAGTTCTGTGCATTAGTTAGGACATTTGTATCTCTGTGTACTGTAGGGTATGTGTAAGTGTCTTTATGGCTTTTTGTTTGATCTCATTTGTAGTGGAATGATTTTAATAAAAGAGCAGATCATTTTCTTATTCATAAAAAAAAATATTTTTTACAAAAACCCTTCAGATGCCACAAATATAAATTGATGTCATCTTCTCCAATGGATTTTCAACTTTTTGGCTGATGAATATCAGTACATGAAAGTAGCCTTCTACACTTGAAACCAAGAAACAAATCTTTTTAAATAAGATGAACCATCCAGCAAAATCATTGCAGCATGCATTTCTCTTGAAATCTTGATTTCAAGCTTGATCATAAAAAAATAATTATCCAAAATTTTAGGTAAAACCTTCCACAAAAAAGAATGATTACACTGTAACCAAACAAAAAAATTATCATTTATCTAACAATGAGCAGACAGCACTGTGAGAAAAACAATAAACATAATTCTTTGGGAAAATTTCTAAAACAAACAGGTTTGAAATTCAAACAGTAAGTATGAAAAAAGTTGCGCTTGAGAAAACATTGTTCAAAAATAAATAAAAAATGATTAATTGGACCCCCAAAAGTTAAAAATATTTGTCTGCTTATGAGAAGTTCAAGAAAATGAATTTCCTAGCATCTAGATTTGAGTCTTTTTTGGACCTGGTAAAATCATGTTCTGGAACTAATACATTCTTGTAAGTGTGGGGCCTTTTGATTGCATTAGTTTCTGTTAAGGGAATGTTTGATTAGTTCACTTTTGCTTAGAATGCTTTAGGGCTTTTGATTGGTCTACATGCATGAAATATGACCCAGGTTAAATTTTCTCCCTCTTGCTGGATTCTTATTTAAACTGGGAACTGAAATCAGAAATACACATGTGAGAGAAAGGACTTCCAGTTTGCCTAAAAGCTACATAAAAACAGAGGAAATCTTCAAAGGCTGAGACAGAGGCTGGAGGTTAGAATCATTGGAGAAGCCATGGAGAAATGAGCCATTATGCCTGATAACCCACAGCTGAGTTTGGGAAGAAAGAGAGTCTGAGAAGAAAGCAGAGAGATTGTGGGAGACCTGCCATTTTGCCTTGTCATGTGGCAGGATTCCAGGAACTGCCAGCAACTAACATTTGTTGAAATAGCTTTTCTGATGGTGCCTTGATTTAGACATTTTCACAGCCTCAGATCTGTTAGATTTTCCCCTAATAAATTCCATATAAAAGTCAACCCATTTGTGATATTTTGATCCCAACACCTTTAGCAAATTAAAACACCTAGTTACAGGCAAGAAAAATATATTTATACATCCCACATCCACCAAATGACTTGTAATTTGAATTTTTTTTAAAGATTTATTTATTTACCCCCCCCTTGCTGCTTGTGTTTGCTGTGTCCATTTGCTGTGTGTTTTATCTGTGTCTGCTTATCTCCCCCTTGCTGTGAGGTCTTGCTGCATCAGCCCATTGCACCGCGCTGGCCTGCCTGCCCTCACAAGGAGGCCCGGGAAGCAAACCCAGGGCCTCCCATATAGTAAACGGGAGCTCTATCGATTGAGCCACACCCGCTTCCGTGTAATTTGAATTTATAGAGAACTTTCAAAATGTAAGAGAAAGAAAACAACACCCCCAGTTATAAACTAGCTAAAGACTCGAAGACTGGTATATGCATTCCATCTAAAAGATATTCAGATATTAAATAAGCACAAAGAAAGTAATCAAAACCATGTTTCATAGAGTAATGTAAGTGTGGTGTCTTGGAGCTATGTATCTTAGAAAAAAGAGGTTTTTAACCTCAATCCACTCCTGTTTGTGTGGAATCAATGGACACATTGCAATTCACTGAGGTTACTTCACTTACAGTGTGTCCCAATTGAATGAGAATGTTTCTTAATCTTGTTATTGGAATCCTTTCTAAGCAAAATTATATTCAGATACAAGGAGAGAAAGCCACAAGGAGCAGCCAGTAGGTGAATATCAATGAAAACTAGAAGAGAAGGCAAAGGCCAGGAGGTCCTGCCATGTGCACTGCTATATGACAGAAAAGACAAGGACCAAGAATGATAAAATGCCAGAAACAGAACACCA
>JAQZBX010060718.1:0-17256 GCA_029593785.1 Cabassous unicinctus
AACACCTAACCCAAGGAACAGAGAGTGACTGCAACTGCAAGCAAGATAGTTCTATCCCTGCCACATGGGATCTAAGCCCCCTCTCAATTAAAAACAGAGTAGGTGTAATCATCTCAAAATCCTCAAGATTGGGGAATGAACAATGGACTAAAGTAGACTTATTATTATTCTATTACAGTCTTATTATTATTCTAACAATGGAGAACTTGTATCATTGATATAAAAGTGGTGGCCACCAGAGATTCTGTGGGGAGGGAGAGGGGAGAATAGGTGTAAAATGGGGGTATTTTTGGGACACTGGAATTGCTTGCATAAATTGCACTGATGGATACCGGCCAATATACATTTTGTCAAAAGCTATAAAATTGTGTGGGCAGAATGTAAACTATAAAATAAACTGTAGTCCATGGTTAGTAGTAATGTTCAATATGTGTTCATCAATTGTAACAAGTTTACCACACTAATGAAGGATGTTAATGTGGGAAAGTGTGGGAGAGGGAGGGGTAAGGAATATGGAAATCCCCTATATTTTTGATGAAACATTTCTGTAATCTGAAGCTTCTTTAAAAATGAAAAATAAAATGAAATCAGTGATGGGTTAAGATGAGGTTGGTTTGAGGAGAGTTACAAAATACTTTCAGTTTTCTGGGCAAAAAAAGGGCAGGATCAATGCAGCCTTACTTGATTTTATCAATGAAGTTAAACTTCGTACACCTATGCTAATATTTGATTTTCATTGTGGAGGGAGGGAATTAAGAATGATTCTTAGAGTTCTGTATAATACAGGTATGATAAAGATTATACAATATACTGATATGGGGAAGGGAAGAAAGAAATGGATTTATAAAGAATGGAACTAAGAGTTCATTTTAGGATTTCATAAATTTGGGATTTGGAAAATTGAGGATTTTTGAAAATTAAAATGTGAAGTAAGCAACTGTAGGGTGCAATTTGGTGTTCAGAGGAGAAATATTCATGAGAAATATGAATTTGGTAGGTTATCAAATTTAAGTAATATTTTAAAACTAGTCCTTAGAAGTAGATGAGGTAATCAGGCAAGTGTAGGGAAGAGAGAGAAGATGACATATTAAGTTCTAAGGAACCCCAAAGTTTATGTCAGTTTGAAATGACACCCAAAGAGATGTCGCCCATTCTAATTCAGGTCACCAGTGACAGTTCAACTCGCACAAGCTCTGATGGGAAGACGTTTATTCCCATTTAGAAGAGACAGAGTAATGTCTACTTCACTACTGGCTTCAGTTCCCCATAACCAGCCTGTTTCAATCCGTGGCCAGTGCAGGGAGATCTTATAAGAGCAGGTCCCCTGTCTCTGTTCCTGTACTGCCAATTTTAAAAGGCCATTCAATGTTTTCTTCTTGCTTTTCTATTTATCACTTCTGCTTGCTTTCCTCTATATTAGGTGGCATTAGCGATACTACTTTAGAATTTTCCATACATGGGGCCTCGAGTGGGTAGCTTTGGAGGGGACATGTGAAGGGGATGGTTTTCTTGAAACTACTGTCTCCTTTTCTTTGGCTGACATTACATTTTTCAAAATTGTAGGAATGGTGTTTATTATTTGTGAAAACCACTCTATGTTGTTGTTGATTACTGTTCATTTCTTGTTTTGTTTTTGGTTTTGTTATACTCACTTGTTTTTCGTTAGTTTTAAATGACCCTCTGTCCCTACAGGCTTCTAGAGGGTACAATCCAAGGATGTTGATAAACATCCTGCAATGCACAAAACAGTCTCCCAAAATGTCAGATGCTGAGATTGAGAAACTCTGTATTAATCAGTTAAGCGGGTACTCAAATTATAAAATATAAATTATTCAATTAACAAAACTGCACTTTATTTCCAAAGTGAATTGAAATTTTCAGTTACCTAGAAAATTGCTCTTTTCAAAAACTCTCAATTCTCAAATTCCCTGAATAATTCCAGGACATTTTTCTATAGACAGTGTGGTCAGTAGCCTTTGATGACCTAATATATCTTTTGAAATGGGCTTTTGTTTTATTTTGGGGGGAGGAGTTGTCAATATGAATGAAATAACAGTGTAGATGGTCAGTCCCTACATCCTTGGGGAAGAATGGTGGAATTTGAATCACCATCAAAGTGCTGATATGTTTACCAATTATTTGCCTTTGGTGTCTTGTACCTTGTCACACAACATTTTGAAACACAGAAAGGAGCATTAGCATAGACCCAGAGAGGTCCAGGAGAAGCCCCCAGTTTTGGGGTGTAGAGCAAAGTCTGTTAAAATACCGACAGTGTGGGGGAAATCCCATGTGCTCAATAACAAATATTTAAGCTTGTGTTTATGCATTTTAACTTTGAGCTTTATAAGAAGTAAAAGACAGCATTACATAAGAGAAATTTAACAAGTGGTTTTGGGAAATTATCAGAAATGATATTGTCTAGTTAAAATTATTTTGCTTCATTTTTTCATAGATCACCACTGTATAATTCTTCTTTTCTCTGAAGATATATAAGGCTTAAATGATTAAAGGCAAAGTGGAACATATTTGCTCAGTTTTTCACTTTGATACACTTTTTCAGATCTTTGTGACTCTTTACCTTGGTAAACATTTGTAATAATGAAAACACTGTCCAGAAGAGACTCCTGACACATGGAAGAATAATTCAATGCAGTAATCTATGGACTTCAATAAGAGCATCTCAGGAATTCCTAATAAACCTTAACCTACTGAGAACACAAAAATCCCTAAGGGTTGTTTTTGTAAGATTCAAAATTTCTTTTCAATTAAGTGATTTTCTTATGATAATCAGGACACCAGTTGCAGAGCTGAAGGTTAGTGACCCCTTGGAGAGCTACACTGTCTGTGTGAATGGGCAATGAGATGAAGGCTGAGCAGGTGCAAAGAAAACTCCCATAAGCAAAGAAATGTTTACGTACCAGTGCTTTTGCAGCAGGACAAACTAATGCTTCCTAACCTGGGCCCACAGTAATTGGAGAGGCACTTGTTCTGAGCCCTTTCTGAACAAGTGCTCTAAAGATTGCATTGTTTATGACAAGATTTCCAAATAAAATATGTTTCTGAGGCTTTATGAATTATCCTAACATTTATCAATGTGAATATGAAATTTCCTATTGTTTTTCCTCTGCTGTTTGTTCTCTTCTCTGTGTCCCAGGAACACAATCCTATGCAGTCAGTGAAATAACATGCTTCTCCTGGCTACTATCAAGGTGGGGACTTCATTCTTGGTGGGCTCTTTTCTCTAAGAGTCACTGGTGGTGACATGAGAAGCAGCTTTGGCTTTAGAAAAAAGGTCAATGAACAGATTGATGTTCATGTGTAAGTGTGATTTCATCTAAGGTACTTTCATGCATAAAAGAAAGGAAATGAAAAAAGATGGCATTTTTTAAAACCCACAAGTGAGGAATTTTTTTCTTTCTAAAATGACTTAGGACCTTGTAATGAAATCTGCTTGAGTATATAAAAAAATTTTTTTCTGAATATTTTCCTGAATTTCATGTTATCTATGGCAAGAATACCAGATACTCTGAATTTTAAGGAGCCATTTTCAATTTCCTTGATTCCCATATCTATCCCATTTCCTTGATTCTTATATCTAACCTGCACAAGATAAGTCAAAACTGGCACATTATGATTTATTAAGCAACCAATTTACCAATATTTTTTCCACATAAGCTATCCTCTTAGATTATCATGTGCTTTCTTTGCATGACCTTATGGTCTTAAAAAATCAAAATCCAAAACTCTGTCTTTTCCGTTGTATTTTAGGGATCTTACTAAGCATTACCAGCATCTCCTGGCCATGGTTTTTGCTCTTGATGAAATCAACAGGGATCCTGCTATAATATTCAATAACTCTCTGGAATTCCATCTCTTCAATGTTGACTTTTTTGAGATGAAAGCCATAGAGAGCTTAATGTCTTTCCTTTCAGGAGAGAGTCCTCCAGTTTCTAATTATAATTGTAGGACTGAGAAGAGAGACAAGCTGTTAGCTGTGATAGGAGGAGGTTCAACTGGAATATCAACCCAGAGTGCCAGAATCCTCAGTCTCTACAATGCCCCACAAGTAAAAAAGGAACTCTGGCTCTGAGGTTAAACTTCCTAATATCTAATGAATGTCAAACAAAATTTACTTTATGCTTATTGTATATGTTATATGATTTCTAAAATTTTTGTTCAAACAACATTTTTCTTCTAAACTCAAATTCTTCCTAATTTAGAATTGTCTTTGTATGATAAAATTTCCTTTCTGAAAACATTTCAAATGAAGAAAAGCAACCTGGGTAAAGATAATGATAATGTATGATCTCACCAGTAAGAGCACATACCTGTTAATTTTTGTTGGTGTTAGTTTCTACTCTTTCTTCCAGACAATTATAGGGTATCAAAAATATATTGGTTAAAGAGGGACTGTATTTACAATTAGTCTTATTCTCATATTTGCTGTATGAAATACTATTCACATTTTCCTCTCAGGATCAATTATTCTGGTTTAAAACAATTTTAAATGGCAACAAAATATTATTTCTACAGAAGTAATTTACTGATTTTTTATAGTTAGACTTTTAGGCTATTTCAATTTCCCCCTAGTATAAAGATTGTTTCAGTTTAGGTTTTGTTAAAAACTTATACTTGTCAGTGATAATTTCCTTTATATATTTTCCTACTAGTGGCACTTCTGGTCAAATGTTTTCATGTCTCTGGGGCTTAATATGGAATTGCAAAATATCATTTGGAATTATATTAATGTATTCTGTCATCAGTTGCTAGCCCATGAAAATCTGTTTATTTTTTCCTTTCAATTATGTATGCTTACTATTTTTTTAATCATTGCCAATTGGATTTAGATTTTAGATATTAATGTTTTTTTCCTGCTTGTATTGAGTTTACTTAAATTTTTGGGAAATATTTATTTCTTTTATGTATTTTGATCTTGTATACTTTTATCATTTTCATATTGATTTTCAAAATCATCCTCTTTGCCCTTTTCCATATACCAATACATATTCAAAGTGTATTAAAGAAAGTAAGGCTTTCTGCCACATGTATATTACTTTTTTTATTTTGTAAATTTTTAAACAAATACAAAATTTGGTAGACTACTTTAAAGAGGCTCCATGTACCCAAGACCAACATTCATCAAATATCAAAATTTTGTTAATCTTTTTTTCATTTCTAATTGTCACTCATTTGAATGCATCTATTAAATATTGATTATTTTTCACATCTCTCACTCTAATTCCATATGTTTTGTGCCATCTCCCTAAAATATGACATGCATGCATTGATACTTTTTAAATGTATTTATGGATTCATTGGGGTTTTTTTATTGTTTCTTTTGCATTTATTGAATGTTTAAACCTTCTATTCATCTACCTATCTAGTAAAGTATTTATGAGCATTATTTCCTTAGAACATTGTTCTACAGCTAAAATGTATAAGAGGCTTATTAATCAGTGCAATTTAGATTAAAATTTGACATGCTATTGGCTATATGGGCCTAGAGTTTGTGTTAAGATCTAGGTGGGACATTTAGATTTTACTGTCATTCACATATACGTGGCTGAATGTGATCATTCAAAAAAATTCATACTTGTGGCAAAAGACAAAAGATGCTGTCTGAACTCTGAGGCACAACTCATGCATTAAGAGATTTGGGAGTTCAAAAATAATCAATAAAGACTGATTACGGGTGCCTTATACTCAAAATTAATTAGGGAACAGAATCTTAGAAAGAATTAAGGAAGGTATATCTAGGAGGATAGTGTTATAGGCCACTGGTAGATTAGGTAAGGCTTGATTTGATAATTGTTCATTTGTTCTTGCCAGGAGGGTTGGATAGGGCTTGGGATTTGATTTAATTCGATTTAAAGAAAATAAATGTGCTATCTCTTGTACATTTGAATGTGTTGTTGCAAATCATGCTTATTAAATCAAAATCTGATAAAACTTTCTTACATATAGTAGGTGCTTGGTTATTAACACTGCCTTGATTTTTTTCTCTATAAGTGAATCAATTTGAAATCAGGCCATACTTGACAGAAGACAATGATAATTGAAATATTAGAAATGCATAATTTAAATAAGTATATTTGTGAAATTATCCCAAATGGTATTGCCTAATGGAAGTGCTAGAGTTTCTTTTATTGAGATATACTCTTAATAATTCTTCTTTTCTCTGAGATTATATAAGCCTTAAACAATTACAGGCAACGTGGAGCATCTTTACTCAACTATACACTTCACTAACTTTTTCCTGATCTCCATGACTTTCTACCTCAGTAAACATTTGTAATAGTGAAAACACTGCCTTGATGAGGCTCCTGTCCAATGGAAGAACAATTCCAGTGCAGTAGTCTTAATAATCCTTAACCTCCTGAGAACACAGAATCCCTAAGAGTTTTTATAAGATTTAAAATTTATTTTCAATTAACTCATTCTCTTAATAGTATGAGGACACCAGGTGCAGAGCTGGAGGTTAGTGACCCCTTGGAGATCCACACTCTCTGCGATTGGGCAATGAATTGAAGGTTGAGCAGATACAAAGCATACACTTGATCTAAGCAAAGGAACGTTTACCTCCCAGGGCTTTTGCAGCAAGATAAGCAAATGTTTTATAAACTTGCCCTACTTTAACTAGAGAGGCATTTGTTCTGAGCCCAGTCTGAACAACTGCTCTAAAGATTGTGCCGTTTATGCCAAGGTTTCCCAATAGAATGTAATTCTGAGATTTTATCAATTACTTTAATATTTATCAATGTTTAACATGAAATTACTTGTTGCTTTTCCACTGCTGTTTGTTCTTTTCTCTGTGTCCCACAAACACAATCATGTGCAGTCAGTGAATGAACATGCTTCTCCTGGCTACTATCAAGATGAGGACTTCATTCTTGAAGGGCTCTTTTCTCCAAGAGTGACAGCTGGTGACATGAGAAGCTACTTTGGCTTTAAAGATAAGTTCATTGTACAGATTCATGTTCATGTGCAAGTGTGACTTCATCTAAGGCATGTGAATGCTTCAAGGAAAGGAAATGTGAAGAAACCATTTTTAAAAAATCTATAAGTGAGGTTTATTTTTCTTTCTAAAAGACTTAGGACATTGCATTGAAATTTTTTTCATCGTCATCTGCTTGAGTGTGTCAAAATTTTTTTTTCTGAATATCTTCCTGAATTATATCCTCTTATCTAAGGCAGGAATACTACATAATCTGAATTTTAAGGAGGCATTTTCACTTTTGTTGATTCATAGTCCTTACTTTCTCACACATAAGCTGCACATTGAAAAGCAAAGCTGGCACAGTTTGGTTTTTTGGGCACCAAATTTCCAAACATTTTTCAACATAGAATATCCACTTAATTTCCCTTTTTTCTTTGATTAACATGTGCTTTCTTTGCATGAACTTTATGCTTTTAAGAAGTCAATGTTTTTTATTTCTTTTTTTGTTTGCATTTCAGGTACCTTACTAAGCATTACTAATATCTCCTGGCCGTGGTTTTTGCTCTTGAAGAAATCAAGAAGGACCCTAATATATTATTCAATAAGACTCTGGGATTCCATCTCTTCAATATTGACTTTACTGAGATAAAAGCCAAAGAGAGTTCTATATCTTTGCTTTCACGGGAGAGTCTTCCTGTTCCTAATTATAATTGTAGAACTGAGAAGAGAAACAAGCTGATGGCTGTGATAGGAGGAAGTTCAACAGGAATATCAACCCAGAGTTCTAGAATCCTCAGTCTCTACAATGTCCCACAGGTAAATAAAGAGCTCTGGCTCTCAGACTAAATTTAGTAATATAGTAAGGAGTGCCAAGCAAAATTCACTTCATGCTTATTGAAAAAGTATGGAGGACAAGCAAGATGGTGGCAGAGTAAGGAGCTCCTAGAGTCAGCTCCTACAATAGGGTAATTAGTAGTCACCCAGAGCTACCTAAAACACTTGTTTGGGGGCTCCAGGAGACCAGAAAAGCGTCCTGCAACATCCTTGAAAGAATAGAAGGAGGAGACTGCCCATCTGCAGAGAGAATTTGTAAGTAAAGCACTCCACGCCACGGAGGTTGGTGCCTATCCTCCACTGGCTGAACAAGCCGCCTTTGGAGCTATTCCACTGCTGAAATTGGACACTCCACTTCCCCAAAACAGGGGAAGAGGAGACAATTGGGCACCAGCTTCAGCTAATGATTAGTAAACTTGGCTGGCTAAAGTATAACCCTAAAAATGGCTAAAGTTTGAACCTGTCCAAGTTAGAAAGAGGCCAGTAACCACTATTTTAACTCACTGCATGAAGGGAAGTGGGGCTGACTGGAAAACACAGTGCTGTTAGAGACCAGCTTCTTTCCATCCAGATCAGATTGCAGCTCTAGCCTAAGCCCCACTCCCACCTACGGCAGGGAGGACCCAGGGGGACCTGAAGGAAAATACATACCATGCCATGGAGGCGGGTGATCATTCTACTCTGACAACACAGGCCACCTCAGGAGCTGTTCTGTGGCTGGAGTTGGAAGCTCCATGTCCCAAAAACAGGAGAGGGAGAGATGGTTGGCCACCGACTTCAGTTACTGATTAATAAATTTGACTGGCTAAAGTATAACCCTAAAGTTTGAACCTGTTCTAGTCAGAAAGAGGCCGGTAGTCACCATTTTGACTCTGCTCCCAGCATCAGGGGAAGGCAGGCCAATTGAAAATCACAGTGACGGTACGGACTGGCTTCTTTCACCCAGATTGGCCTAGAGCCCTAGCTTAGGCTGCAGCCCCACTGCTAGCAGAGAGGAGGCAGGCAGGACTTGCACCATCCTCTCTGGGTAACTGCAGGTAAATTTGGCTGATACAGACTGAATAGTCAGAAGTCTACGAGGGGAACTGTGGTCATTTGGGGCCCACATGGCATAGACTGCTGCACACACCTGCAGCTCCATTCCCACCCCAGGTAGGGGAGGAAGGGGCCTAAAGCTTCATCAATTTCTTCAGGCAATAGAGTTTAGGCCTGCATGACTTGGATTATTACACACGGCTGTGGCTCTGCCCCTACCCCTGGCAAAGGAAAAAGTTGGGAGAAGCTTCATTTGTCCCTTGGGCAATGTGGGCAGCTTGAGCTTCCACAGCTTATATACCAACTATATCCCTGGCTCCTACTATACAACCAGCAAGGGAGAAAGGGCAAGAATGCCCTAAACCAAAGAGAGAAACTGCACCCAGAATAAATACATTTAGGAAGCCAGATGCCAAGACACCAACAAAAAATGACAATCTACACCAAGAAACAGGAAGATATGGCCCAGTTAAAGGAACAAGAAAAGCCTCCAGATGACATAAAGGAGTTGAGAAAACTAATCATAGATGTTCAAAAGAAATCTCCTTAGTTAAGTCAATGAGATGGCCAGAGATTAAGGATATTAAGAAGACATTGGACAAACGCAAAGAACTTGAAAGCATGCATAGAAAAATAGCAGATCTTATGGGAATGAAAGGTGCAATATATGAAATTAAAAATATGCTGAAATCATATGATAGCAGATTAGAGGAGGCAGAAGAAAGGATTGGTAAGCTTGAAATAATGGCCTTCAAAAGTGAACATACAAAATAACTGATGAAGAAAAGAATGGAAAGAAATGAACAAGATCTCAGGGAACTAAACGACAGCAAGAGTTGCGCAAACATACGTGCCATGGGTGTCCCAGAAGGAGAAAAGAAGGAAAACGGGACAGAAGCAATATATGAAGAAATAATGGTAAAAAAATTTCCCAACCTTATTGAAGGACATAGATATCCATGTCTGAGAAGACCAATGTATTCCCATCTGAATAAATCCAAATAGACCAACTCTGAGACACATACTAATGAGAATGTCAAATGCCAAAGACAAAGAGAGAATTCTGAGAGCAGCAAGAGAAAAGCCATGCATAACATATAAGGGATACCAAATAAGATTATGGGCCAATTTCTCATCAGAAACTATGGAGGCAAGAAGATAGTGGTATGATATTTTTAAGATGCTGCAAGAGAAAAACTGCCAGCCAAGAATCTTATATCTGGCAAGATTGTCTTTCAAAAATGAAGGTGAGTTTAGAATATTCACAGATAAACAGAAACTGAGAGAGTTTGTAACCAAGAGATTGGCTTTGCAGGAAATACTAAAGCGTGTGCTACAGTCTGAAAAG
Source organism: Cabassous unicinctus (assembly GCA_029593785.1). Classification (NCBI taxonomy): domain Eukaryota; kingdom Metazoa; phylum Chordata; class Mammalia; order Cingulata; family Chlamyphoridae; genus Cabassous; species Cabassous unicinctus. The sequence goes on from JAQZBX010060718.1 coordinate 10,155, forward strand.
AAAAGACAGGAGAGAGAGGCTTGGAAGAGAGTCTAGAAATGAAGACTATATTAGTAAAAGTAACTAAGTCTCAAAAGAGTGGTGAAAATAAAATATGACAGATAAAACCCAGATGTCAAAATGGGTGAAATAAGAACTGCCTTTACAGCAATAACATTGACTGTTAATGGATTAAACTCCCCAATCAAAGGAGACAGACTGGCAGAATGGATAAGAAAATATGAGCCACCTATATTCTTTCTGCAAGGAACTCACCTTAAACACAAGGATACCAATAGTTTGAAAGTGAAAGGCTGGAAACAGATATTCCACATATTCAGTAACAATAAATAAATAAATAAATAAATAAATAAATAAATAAATAAATAAAAAATGCCAGAGTACCTATACTTATATTAGATGAAATAGACTTTAAAAGACACTAGTAATGTACACTCTGAAGAGGAAGTCAGGAAAAAAATTACATCTATAATAGCAACTACAAGAATTGAATATTTAGGAATAAACTTAACCAATGATGTAAAGCACTTATATTCAGAAAACTACAGCTCATTGTTAAGAAATTTAAAAAGACCTAAATAATTGGAAGAACATTAATGCTCACAGGTTCGAAGACAAAATATCATTAAGATGTCAGTTCTTCCCAAATTGATATACAGATTCAATGCAATCCCAATAAAAATCCCACCAGCATTTTTTTTAAATAAATGGAAAACATGATTACCAAATTTACTTGGAAGGATAAGGGGATCTAAATATCCAGAAACATCTTAAAAAGGAAAAAAGAAGTTGGAGGACTCTCACTTCCAGACTTTAAATCATATTACCTCGCTACAGTAGTAAAAACAGCATAGTACTGGCATAAAGACAGACACAGACCAATGGAACTGAATTGATGGTTAAGAAATAGACTCTCACATCTATGGTCAAGTGATATTTGACAAGCCTGTCAAATCCACCAAGCTCAGAAGAACAGTCCATTCAACAAATAGTGCAGAGAGGACTGGATATCCATAGCCAAAAAGAAGGAAAGAGAACCCCTATCTCACTCCTTATACAAAAATAAACTCAAAATGGATCAAAACCTAAATATAAAAGCAAGAACCATAAAGCTTCTAGAAGAAAATGTAAGAAAATGTCTTGAAGACGTGGTGATAGGTCATGGATTCTTAAAGGAGATAAGAGGAGGACTGAGATGGACTACTGATGTTTAATGTATGTAGAAGTTTTAATTAACTTTATTGTAAATGTGTGGAAATGTATAGAGTTTATGGTGACACATTGTAGTGAATAACAGCTGATTTACAATCAGAATGTGGCTGAAAAGGGTAGTTGAAGGATGTAAATGTCAATTGAAAGAAATCTAGACAATAATCTAGGGACTGAATAGCACAGTAAACCGAGAGGTGGATGAGAATTGTGGTTGATGGTATAGATGCAAGAGTGTCATTTGTGAGCTAGAGCAGATGTACATCATTACTGAGGGTGGTGGGAATGTGGAGAAGCATGGGAAAAATACAAATGGAATGACCTATGGACTGTGGTTAACAATGATAATGTAATACTCATGCATCTAAACCAAAGATGCACTATGTTGATAATGGCAAAGTATGGAAAAAGTGTACCAAATATACGCTATGGACCTGGTAATAGTCTGATGATATTATCTCATAATCTGTGACAAATGTTCCACCATGGTGTGGTGTGTTGATAAAGGAGTGTTGTATGAGAATCCTGCACATGTGTATGATTCTTTTGTAAGTTTAACAACTTCTGTCATAAAAATATATTTAAAGAATAATAATAGGGTGGGTTGGGGGGAAATACACCAAATGTTAGGTAAGGACTATAGTTAGTAGTAAGATTTTGATGATATTCTTTTATCATTTGTAACAAATGTCTCAGAACTATGCAAGGTGTTGGTAGTGGGTTGAGGTATGGAACCCCTGTTTGATGTTGTGCATGTTTGCTTTGTAAGTTCACAACTTTTACTACACACTTTTTGTTTATGTATGTTCATGTATAAATGATATAAAATAATAATATTAATAATAATAGAGTGGGTTAGGGGAAAAATATACCAAATGTAAGATACTTTGGTTAGTAGTAATATTTTGAGGATGCTTTTTAATCATTAGTTAAAAATGTTTCACAACAATGCAAGGTATTGGTGGTAGGGTAAGGTATGAGGGCCCTGTATGAAGTTATATATGTCTGTTTTGTAAGTTCACAACTATTACTATACACTTATTGTTTATGTATGTTCATGTATGAGTGATATACTTCAATAAATTTTTTTAAAAAGGATTACTTGGATTATAATGAAGGTAATAACTTTTGCTAACCAAGAGAGATCATTAAGAAAGTAAAACATCAGCCCACAAAGTAGGAGAAGATATTTCCAATATGTGTATCTGAAAGATTTTGTAAAGAATTTAATTTCTGTAAATTAATAAAGCAATGAAAAAAAGAGGCAGACAGTAAATAGAAAACTGGGTGGAAGATTTGAGTACCACTTCATAAAGTAGATATCAAATAGAAAAATTAACATATGAAAAGATGTTCAACATTTATTAAATGAATGAATGACTGGTTAAACAAATTAATGTACATCCTTACAATGAAATACCATGTCACAATGAAAATAAATGAGAAAGTTCTTCATATCCTGATGTTTAACAACATATACAACATATTGTAAACTATGTTACTATTATTGTATTTTTTGAAAAGGCAAATAAATAAATGAGTATATACTTGCCCATTTCTGCATATATGTGAATTATCCCAAGAAAGATATATGAGAAATTGTTATTGAAATTACTTGTGTCTGGGAATGGAAACTTGATAGACTGCAATAACCATTTATTGACAAAGTAACTGGAATGCAGATGATATATGTTCAGTGATATAAAAAAGGACATTTGGGAATGCAATACCCAATTTAAAAACTGCAAAAAGCAAGGACAATGAAATATTTAAATAATTAAAAATGTACACACAAAGGAAAAATCTTTAAACACCGTGCACTCTACTGTTTTCACATTAATTTTCACTGTCATAGTAAAATTATAGAAATCCCTGAAAATATCTCAGAAGTAATTAACAATGAGCCTTTTTTAATGTTTATGAACATTTGTTCAAAGTACCTTTGAGCCAAAAATTTAGGTAAAAGTGTCATCAGAAAGATTTGACTCTATTTTCCATAGTTCTGTAGAAAGAGCTATATATCTGGAGAGAAACATATCTAATGAAATGACCAATTTTGAAATTTGAAAGACTTGAATCCACTACACCATTTAGTCCAGTTTCATTTTAAAGAAGGTACTTATTTTTTTCTAAATCCCATTTAACATAACAAAACAAAAAACTATTAAATGACACACATTGTTCAAAATACACATGAGTCCCTTCTAAATATATATACATATGCTTATGAAAATTCTTCAATATTTTATTTTTTTCTCAAAATAACAAAAGAGCAAATGAAAAATAAATGAATTTTCAAAGATATCTAACAATTGAAATCTTAATATTATTGTTTAATATGTTTATGTTCTGATATATAATTTCTGAATTACTATGGAAAATTTAAAGGAGGAAATGTTACATTATCAAGGTGGTAATAAGGGAAATTCTAAAATTGATTTTGTTAATAAAAGAAGTCCTATTGTTAAAAAAAAATAGTCTTTTCTCTTCCTAATTTGAGGATAATGGTCAAAAAATCACAAATCCACAAAGAATAGGCAATTCTAGCCCGCTGACCTAGGAAAATTAAAAATGTTTTTTTTTGCTACCTGCCTTGGATGAGGAATCAAACTTGCACTTCTGTCCACTGGCTCTTCTTCCAGTCTCAGGGTGAGTTCTTCACGGAGCGCGTGGGCCACAACATACACAGCAACATAGACGTTGTAACTCTGAGGTGACATTTTCATGTCCCAGAAATGGAGAGGTAGAGTCTCCTGGGTGCCATTTTGGTCACATTGTTCCAACCTTAATCCCATTTTGCTTCCCATGTGGACATTCAAACATTATAGACCACACATCCTGAATAAATATATCATGAGGATATTTTGCAGGCTGAACACTTTGGAGAAACTCTTTAAAACCAGGAATCTCATCTATGTGAAAAGAAAAGGATAAACCTCCTCCAAAATGGGAATAACTTACACTTTGTTTAAAGGGTAATGTAGTTATATCCCAATCAGAAGTTGTGTCCCTAACATTTCCAAACGGAACATAGCAAAAGATTAGATATACAAATCTCATAAGACAATATGTTTCACCAAATGCAACAATGACATTTATAGCTATGAATCTTTCTTTAAAAAGCAGAGCGTTAGCTGTATTCTTAGCAGGAAACTCTGGAATCCTCTCTGTAGCAGAGGCCATTGTTGACCATTTCCTTTGTCAAGTCCCTGATGAAGGTTTCCCCTCTGATGTCATCTGGAACCACAAGGCCAACCCAGACCCAACCAAAATGCAGCAGGAGTCAAATAATCCCCTGATACAGAGCTGCAGTGCTCATGGGGAACTGGTACAGGGACTGGAACTGGACTCTGTCCTTAAGTCTGCAATCCAACGGACCACAGCTGATCTAGAAAGAATATAGTTACTACTTACATAACATCATGATGTTTCCTTATGAACCATGTAATTTATTCTGCCTCTTACAGGCACCGTGGAAGAAATGAAACAAAATGAAAAAATAATTTTACTAAGGAATAGCAATATTTTGCATATAATTCATCACTTAATTTTCACTGTTTTCAGTTTATGTACTTATATTTCACTGCTTACAATACATATATATTTGCTATTCCTATACTTCCCTTGGCATTCCCTCCTGTACCTACTCTCCCAGGCTTTTATTCCTATTACTCTTGCAAATTTTTAAATTATGATAGCTATTACTTCTAAGTTGCTAAATCAAATGTCTACTTTTCAAAATTTGTCTTACCTAATACACCATTGCCATATAACACTCTCCTCCTTACTTGGTGTCTAGAATTCTGTTCCCTAAATGAATTTGAAGGATATGGCATTCATAATCAGTCTTTTTTTAATTGATTCTTCCTCATCTCCCCAACTGCTCATGCCTGAATGACCCAGAGTTCAGACCAGGATCTTTTCTCTTTTGCCACAAGAATGAATTTCCTGAATGATTACATTCAGCTAAATATATGTCAAACTTATGTATTCACCCAAACTCTATGCCCTTATAGCTAATATTTATCAATAATCTAAATTTGAGTGTTTAATAGTCATCTTAAACTTATCAGCTGCAAAAGCATGGTCTTTGGACATAGATGCTCAACAATTTTTTTCTCTACTAGTTGTGTGGATGAATGGAAATTTAAACATTTAATAACAAAAGGATGAATCCATAATTCTATTAAAAATGGAAAGGTGAATCTTTGGCAGATTTTTGGGAGAGGAAAGAAAAAAAAAGAATTAGAGCAATGTGTGGAAAATAGTCAATAATTAATAGATGCATTAAAATAAGTAATGTTTAGAAATGAAGCAAGATTAGCCAAATTTTTGCTAGGGTAGGATAGGAATTCATTAACCTAGACTTGCTAATTTTATACTTGTTTAAAATTTTCCAAAATAAAAAAAAAAGGACAACTTAAAAATTATGAATGTAAAATATATATTTAAACTCATGTTATAAATAGGTTTAATTTCTTTAATATAGCTTGAAATTTTGCATTTATTTAGGAAGGGCAAAGAGGATGATTTTTGAAGCAGATTGGCATTATTTATGAATTCCAAAAATAGATATTGGATTATGTTTGTAAACTGGTCTATTCCTCTGGCATGATTAAATTATAATTATGATTAGGGCTTTGATTGGGTCAGTAGGGCATTGAGTCCCTGACCCTTGGTGGGTGGGGACTCACAGATAAAAAACATGGCAAAGGACTGAGTTGGAGTTTTGATGCTGGAGTTTTTGAGCTGGAGCCCCCGGAGGTAAGCATACAGAGGAGCTTGGGAAAAGAGACGAGCCGTTTGCCTGACAGTTCACAGCTGGTCTTGTGGAGAGAGGCAAAGCCTAGAGAGCCTCATAGTCTACAGCTGACCTTGTGGAGAAAACAGAGGAGCTAAGCCCAGAGAGAAACAGAGCCCCAGGAAGAGAGGAACCCAAAAAGCCTAAACCCTGGAAAGCGTCGGCAGCCATCTCGCTCCAACATGTGGCAACAGAATTTGGTGAGGAAAGAAACTTATGCTTTATGGCCTGGTAACTGTAAGCTTCTACCCCCAAATAAATACCCTTTACAAAATCCAACAGATTTCTGGTATTTTGCATCAGCACCCCTTTGGCTGACTAATACAATTTTGAAAAGCAATAAAAAGGATAACATTACATACAAGCCATTACATAAACAAAATGTAATATTACTAACATAAAAGAAAAAGTAATTTTGACTCTTAAACATAAAGAAATATAAAATAAACAGGAAACACAAACATTAATAACCCAATCCAATTGGAAAATATGTGAAAATAATAGCCTTCAGTAATGGTAAGGAAGAATTAAACAGATTCATATGCACTACCGACTCCTGACAGAATCAATTGATTCAATTCATTTAGACAATTTGCAATTCCATATTAAATCTTACAAATATGAAAATACTTGACCCAGGAATGTCAGTTCTAGGGAAATATTTAAAGGAAATTCTCAAGGATAAGTGGAAGGAGTTTATTAACACAACATGAACTGAACAATCTTGTAACAATGGAAAATTGGAAAGAACCTAAATGTCTTTCTATAAAGAAATGATAAAATATTTTTGAAGAAAGGAATACTATTTTGACTTTTAGAATGGTTTCAAGCCAGAATAATAGATTGTTAAGTGGAAAATATTCATAATATTTCATACAGTGGAAAAAAAGATTATTGTTGGTATGCATTTAAAATGGCAACCACCTCAAAATGGCAGATCCAATGACTCAGCATTGCGGCCTCCTCCCCCCTGCCCCTGTATTCTCCCAATATTACCTTATTAGGACATAAGCGGCCTGCGAGCCTTGTGGGTACCACCCACCTCCCCTGCCAGGAAGCCCTTTACCCAGCAACAGCTGACTATAGCCAATC
>JAQZBX010060719.1:0-17245 GCA_029593785.1 Cabassous unicinctus
AAAAAAAAAAAAAAAAAACCAGGCTGCATCCTTTGACCAGCAATGGGGGATGGGTGTTGGTCCAAGATCAGGAGATCCCCCTTCCCACATACAGTGGTCAGAGATGAGCGCATCCATAGTCTGCATCCCAAAGCAGCTTCGACCAGAAGACCCAGAAGACCCAGAGGGAAGGTTAAGGAGAAGCCACTGTTGCCTTAGAACAGTGGTTTGCCAAATGTGGTCCCAGGGTCAGCACCTAAAGCATCACCTGGGAACTTAACAGAAATGCAAACTCTCAGGTCTCACCTGAGCTGTCCTGAATGGAAAACTCTGGGCATGGGTGGCAGCAATCTTTTTTTCAACCAGTCCTCCAAGTGTGCTAAAAGTTGAGAACCACTGCGCTAGAACATCCTGCTGTCCCTCCCTGGCCGCACCCCTCCTTCTCAGTAAGAAAGAACATCTGATAACCGCAGTCCCTCAGTCTCTGAAAGAAGGACAACTTCTCAAAAGATCAAAGGGTTCAAAATTACAACCTAGTAAGTGAAATGTAGCCCAGAGAGCTTTTCTAAAAACCGTATCTGATCGCATCACCCTAGCAGCTAAATCCCTTCAATGGCTCCCACTGCGCTTAGCTTACAAGGTCTTCCTTGGCCTGGGCCCTGCTGCTCCTCTGGGGCCCTGCCCAACTCTAACCTCTTAGTTCTAGCCACAGGGGATTTTACCTGCAGGTCCCTAAAGCACCAGGCTCTCTTCTCCAGCTGGTTCCCGTGCCCCTGTCCTGATCACCACCCCCAGCCTCTTCAGCCCTCCTGAAACACCAGGCCCCATCACAGCATTAGGCACCCTGCATAGCGGCCTGGGCCGCTCCTGCAGCCAGCAGGGAGGGCAGAGAAGACCCACAAGAAATATGTGGTGAGGCGATGAAGCCAGGCTTTAAACACACTTGACATTCCAGCTATAAAACATGGTATATTATCCCTCAGTATTGGGCACAGTCTTGATACTTTTAATTGGGAAAAAATGTTTACTAAAGTTTTAAAAGCCATTAAAGAAGCCTTTAGTGAGCAAGCAGAACCAGGCTATGAGAGAAAAAGGAGATTTGCCCACCTGGGGCTGCAAACCTCTCCCGAGACCTGCACCGGGCCTTTCTCAAGCCTTCCATACCCTAGCTTCCATAGCCCAGCTTCTTCCAGGCCACGCCAAGCCAAGCTTGGGCCATACATAAGGCCACAGGAACCTCTGGGCTTCCTTCCCAGTACAACCCTAAGCCCACGAACCCAGTGGCTCCCTGGAAAGTCTTACCCCCTTCCCCCCAGGCAGCTCCGGGGGGTGGCCACCAGGCTCTCAGCTCCTTGCCATCTAGGTGGGGCATCTGGGGAGCTTAGGGAGCCCAGAGTCTTTCCTTCTGAGATGTGCCCTGAAACTGCCTGCAGGGAAAGCTGGGATACTCCACAGAATGCCCACGATGCCCATGTCAGACCAAGCAGGGGAATGGATACCCCTGGGACCTCGGGGAGAGGCTGGGCAGAAAAAGTAAAGGAGCATCCTTTTACTCCTCTGTCGTGGCAAACAACAACAAAAGATCCCTTTCCAAGCACCAGCTGGCAGGTAGGAGCCTGTCTCCCTCCTGTCTGGATATCCAGTCCTGAAAGAACTCAGACTCTTTATCAGTCTCCCCAAGCTAAAGCCTGGGCAAAAGTTTACCTTTGGGAGGAGGCGGGGGTGGAGAACAAGAAGGGCAGTGGCCTGACAGCCAGCGCAAGGCACTGCCTGCAGGACGGAGCTCTCCCACTGGGCCCTGATTTAATCAGAACACTGCCCTCCACCAGAAGTAGACAGAATAAGTATTATTTTATGGGGGAAGGGAGGGCGTCACAGGAGTGTGAAGGAGAAAGAGGCGGCGGCGGCCAAGTCTGGCTATAATTATCTGCCCTGCTTCAAAGGGGGGGTGTCAAGATGGCCTGATACCTTGGGGCGGGGGTGGGGTCCGGAAGGAAGAAGGTGAGGAAGGGGGGCTTGGTCTCCCTCCAGCCCCGCCCGATAGGCGGACCCCCTCCAGCGGGCGCGAGCGGAGGAGCTGTAAGCAGTAAGCCGCCTAGCGCTCTTGGAGGCAGCGCAGTTCCAACCCGAGAAGCACGCGTGGGGGTTCCCGGTGCAGCTCCAGTACAAAAGGCCGCCCCGATTTGGAAACCTGGCACGGGGGAGCGTGGAGCAGGGCAGGGCAGGGGATTTACATATACTCGTTTACAGACAGCCGGTCCGGATCTGCCACCAATAATGCTGTGTAATCTCGGGCGAGTCCCTTCTCAGTTCTGGACCTCAGTTTCCACCTCTCGAGTGTGTGTGCGGGGGTAAGAATGAGCGAGTCTGGAGTAGATGCTCTTTTAAGTCCATGACTACTCTTCCTCTCCAAGACTATACTTCTCCGGGGCTGGGAGGGCTGCCTGGGACTCTCTTCCTGGGGCAAGGCTGGGCGGGGCACTCTTGCGCCGGCCGCTTCCGAAGCGGGCACCCGGCTCTAGACTCGGAGAAGGAGCGTTCAGGGCGCAGCAGCGAAAGAGAACAGTGTCAGTTGACCGATGATCAGGGAAAAGCACAGGGCAGCCCTGAGCCCAAGGTCCTAGCCCAAAGGTAAACACGGAATCGGAACCAGAACAGTGCCTCGGTTTCCCCGTGTACGCAGCGGCTCTAGAACCTCGGGGAGAGGCCAAGGAGCGCCTTACCTTGTCCTTCTTGCCCGCCCCGCTCTCCTCCGCCGGCGGTGCGGCGCACTTGTTGAGCATTTTCTTGCCTCCGCAGGCCGTCGGGCTCCAGGTGCGGCCGCCGGAACAGGCGCCCCCCGGGGAGTCCCCGGCGCCCCCGCAAGCGGCGCTCTCCACCTTGATGAGGCGGTGCTTGGGTGAGATGTAGCGCACCTCCGCCGGCGTGGCGGGCCGCCGTTCACTGCTGCTGCGGTAGAGGTGCGGGGAGCCGGAGGACGAGGACGAGGACGCAGCGGCGCCCGCGCCGGAGGAGGCACAGCAGCAGCCGGCGGCGCCCGACGCGGACGAGGCCGAGAAGGCGCGGTGGCCCCCGCCGGGCTCCCCGCCGCCACCGCAATAGTCCAGGCGGCACATGGCGCGCAGCTTGCGCAGCGACGAGCCGGGCCCGTTGTAGGGGTCTTCGAAGTCGCGCTCCTTCTGCGCGCGGTAGGCGCGGATGAGGTCGCTCGTGCTGCCGCTGTCGTCCGGCAGCGAGCCCGACGAGGCCGAGAAGCAGGAGGCGGCGGCCGGACCGCAGGACGCCGAGGCGGGGGCCTGCGGTATGGCCTGGGGGTGCTGCGAGGGCCGCTCGCCCCGGCGCCGCTGCTCGCGGTAGTCGGGCCGCGGCGGCTGCGGGGGGCTCTTGGTCTTGCTGTTGCCCAAGCTGAAGTATTTGTTCAGCCACTTGGCCATGGCGAGAGGCCGCCTAGGGCCGCGGCGCGGGAGCCGGGTCCGCCGCCGCGGCCATTCGGGGGACAGCGCTGCCGCCCAGGCCCCTCGGCGCCCCGGCCCCGGCGGGGGGCGTCCGGGGCGCCCGCTAAAGACGCCAAGTTCAAGTTCTCGTCGCCGCCTCCTGCCGGCAGCTCCCCGGCTCTGGCAGCTACAGAGCCGCCCCGCGCCTCCGCCGCGCGCCGCCGAGGCTTCGGATCTCGCGCCCCTCGCGGGCCAGTCTCATGGGGTCCCGGTCCGCGGCCCCGCGGAGAGCGGAGGGTCCCAGCGCCCCCCGGAGCGGACTCTCTGGCCGGGTGCCCCGCCGCGCGCTCCGCTCCTGCCCGGTCCGAGACGCAGCCTCCGGCTCCGCCGGGTCCCGCGGCTCCTGCGGGAACTTGGCGGCGTCCGCGGCCCCTCTTCTTCCTTCCCCCCCAGCCGGCGAGCAGGCGGGCGGTGGAGCGAGCGAGCGACGGAGGGAGGCAGCGGCGCCCGCGCGCCCGTGCCCGTCCCAGCGGCGCCTGCTGCTGCCGCCCGCGCTGCCGCCGCCTCCCGAGCCGCCGCGTGTGTGACACCCGCGCCGCCAGAGCCCGCCCGCGGCCCCGCCCTCCCCGGGCCCGCTCGCGCCCCGCCTCCAGGCCCGCCCCGCAGGCTCCGCCCCGCGCACCCCCACGAGCGAGGCCATAAGACCTCGTCCCGAGCCCCGCTCTCCTGGCGCCCGGGTCTAGGCGGGTTGCTTGCGGGCGTGCCCCTCCTTCTCAGCACGCGCCGCCAGCCCCCGAGGGTGCTTGAGAACACGGGGGTCCCGCGGCGCGGCTGGCGCGGCCCACCCGGCCTGGCTCGCGGTCCTCCGCCGCTTCGGGCAAGAGGTTGCCAGGCTGAGCTGACCGCGCGCAGAGGCCGAGACTGTCCGCGGTCTCCGGCGACCTCTCTATCGTTGGGGGTGGGGTGCGAGAGTGGATTAACACGGGACGTTTCCGCAGCCTACAGCGCTGCCGGCGCGGAGGAAACGCGGGGTCGAGTGCCCTTAGGCACAGGATGCCTGTTCCCATTCACCTTTATAGAAACCGGGCTCTAGTTCTACCCTCGAGCGCCAGGTCTGCGGAGGCATTTTTATGCTAACGAGTGTATTAGCATTGCAGATGACGGATGCTGCGGGGATAGGCGGCGGGGACCCGAGCCGGCTCCAATCCCGGAGCGAGGCTTAGGGGAGGTCGGAATGTTTGCTTACCTTTTCACCTCTGAGGAAGTCGTGGCTTTAACCCTGTTCACTGCCAACCTGGCAGAACGAGCTGTGGGAGCGTTTGATGTTTAAGGTTGGTGGGAGCTGGCAAGGCTCCATTTTATTCAGGGCCCTCATTTTACAGATGGAGAAGCTGAGGCCCAGAGGGAGGTCACACAGGTGGGCGTGGGTGTCAGGTCCCTGGTCTGGTCCGCCATAATGATGTCATTTTCACGAATGTGCTCTTTGCAACTTCAGATGTCCTTTATTAATCAAAAATAAAGAAACTGAGGCCGAAGGAGGGGCAAAGCTTGCTCGGTGTAACTTTATCTGGGGTCGGCACCGAGGGGAGGCGGCACGCTCAGGATTGAGACCCTAGAGCTGTAGAAAAGTGAGATTGCTGCAACTAGGACCTGCTCCTTTGGATTGGGCTCTGCAAGCCCCAGAATAATGGCTTAACCCAGAAGCTGAGAACTGAGACATCCTATAAGAATGCTGATTTACTAAAATGATGGCCTGAATCGTGACTAATCCATATTTGCCACCTGTATCTTATAGATGTCACCTGGGCTTTCTGGGAGTCTCTTTTTTTCCTGTAGCTTGCAAGAAGAGTGGAACCTGTTTGGGCAGGCAGCAAGGCCGAGAAGGGCCCTGCGAACTGTTGCCTCCTCCCTCTGAAACCCACTGACCACCATGTCCGAGGTCGCTGGGGCCATGGCAGAACCAGGACTCCAACTGGGGTCTTACTCTAAAGCTTCTGCACCGTCCACCCAACCACGTACTGTGATGCAGTGGAATTGACTTCAGGATCAAGCTATTTGCCTTTTCCCTCTTTGGTAAGATTGGACTATCATTCTCTACTGGCCAACTGAATTTCCAAACCCACTACATGACCCCCACACAGCCCCTGGATTGCCTGAGATCTACTTACTTAGCATTTCACAGGAAATTATCTAAGGTGCCTGTGTGTTGTTTGTGTTTGATGTATCTGAGGAAATAGTGGGAAGACCCAGAAGTTGACCTGAGCTAAGATGTTTATTTTGGGTATCTTTAGACATAAATATCTCAAATTACTCTTTAAATCGCTCTCTGCTGTGTAAGCACTTAATTATCCTGCATGGAAGAGAGGCCCAAATAGAAAACCTGAAAGCCAGGGACATTCTTATTGTAAGCCCCACCTTTCAACCAGCCACAAATCCTCTCCTGCTTCTTCCCTTCTGATCTCTGCTGCCGGGCTCTTGAAGGAGGCGCAGCCAAATCCTAGCAACAGGCCAGGCCACCTGGGACAAGAAAGTCCTCTCCAGGATCTAGAAGCCTGTTCTCTGCATGTGAGTTACACATGGACAGTATCTCTGCCTTTTCCAAAGGTTTAGGAAGAGAAGATAAAGTTCACAACTTATTTTTTCCATTTCACTTGCAGCAGGACATGGGGTCAGACCCACTTGCCCATGTGATGCCTCTGCTAAGTTATAATTTGCAAGCCAGAATTATTGTAATGCTATAGCATTATGCCAAGAACTTCCAGAGCACTAGTGTATCTGCTCAACCTCCAAACGCTCCGTATATAATTAACCCTCCCCAGCATCCCTGCAATCTGGTGTCATTCCCAGTTTACAGATGGGGTAACTGGCCTAAGGTGGTGTTTACTTCAAGCAGGCAAAAAACACATGTGTATTTTCCTTTGGGAATTAGAGACACACCTTACAAGACTCAGAATCAGAAATAATCATTGAAGAATGAAATATAAAAGCTTCCTGAAGAAGATGTTGGAGAAGCAATTGTGTCAAATGACTTGGGAAGAGCGGAACTTATAGGAAAAGGAGCAGAGCCCCATAAAGGGTTAGAGCTGGATACTCTCTCCCGGCAGAGATCCAGCCACCCCATTTACAGAGGAAAAACTGGGGCCAGTGAAGGGATCAGAACCCAGTCTCTTGACATCACAAATCCAACACCATGCCATCTTGTAAACTGTGCCCGTTACTCTTGGTGTTTTCGATTTTTATGCCCCCCTCCCCCCTGCTATATCTTCTTATTGGAAGGAAAGGTTGAGTATGTACCTGGTTCTGCCCTGGTCTCCACTTCTCACTTTAAACTAACAGCTTCCCAAGGGCAGAGACCTGGCAGCTCCTTTCTCTGTACCTCCTTCCAATATCTGGAGGAAGGCTATGCCAGTGGCAGAGGCCCAGAAAAATGGTGATGTCCACCCACAGACTCATCTCCTCCTTTTAGGAAACATTCATTTAGGTCCATCAGATGTTAACATCAGTTCCCTGTCTGTGCAGCAGGTACACCAAGAATTGTACTAGGCAAAGCAGAGAAATACAGGACAGAACAGGTACATAGTGCTCTGGGGCCAGGGAGAAGGGAGTTTAATTTTAAGGGAGGTAGATCATGGAGGGTTTTCTAGAGGAGGTGCTGTCTGGGCTAGGCCTTGATGAGTCAGTAGCAGTTGGACCCGGAAAATGTAGACAAAGGAATTCCAGACAGAGCGTCCAATGTAAGTAAGGGCATAGAAGCAGGAACATGTGGGGGCCCACTTCGGCAATGGCAAATGGTCTGGTTTAAGTGAAGTGTGAGTAGCTGAGCGTTTGTGAGGGCATGAAATGGCAAGTAAAGGTAGAATGATAGGCTGCGCCCCAACAGGAAGAATTGTGAATGCCAGATGAAGGGAAATGGAACTTTATCTTGTAGGCAATGGGGAGCCATTGAAGGTCTCCGAGCAAGGAAATGACCAAGTTATTTCTGCATTTTGTAAAGATCATTTGGAAAGCAGTATGGAGGATGAATTCCATGGAGAGAGACAGAAAATAGGCACAACAGTTAAAATAACATTAAAGGACCAGGAAATAATGCCTTGAACAGTACCTGGTGGCACTCAATACATATTTGTAGGATGAACAAATAACATTGGAGTAGTAGAAGAGTGTTAAGCCATGTTAGGGGTGGACTCTGCATGACTCCCAGGTCTCTGGCTTTGCAAAGGCTTCTTGGTGAATGTGATCAGCTCCTTCCCAGAGAGGGGTGATATTGGAGGAAAGAGAAGAGGTGTTCTGGGAAGATAATGAGCTGGGCATTAGCCACATTGTGTTTAAGGATTAAATGGTATAAACCGATGTGAAGTGCAGGCCTGGCGTCTGGACTGGATGCATAGATTTGGGAGTCCTTAGTATTTAGTGAAGATGTGAAGCAAAAACCTTAGTCATCCTTGACCCCTTCTTACATTCATTTCATGCTACCCATCAGCAAGGTCCATGCAGAATATGACCACTTCTCACCACCTCCACTGCTACCACACTGGTCCAAGTCTCCACCATCTCTCTCCTGGATTACTGCAGGAGTCTCTAACCCATTTTCCCTGCTTCCACACAGCAGCCAGTGAGCCTATTAACCTTGAGTCTGATTATATCCTCGGCTCAAATTCCCTATTCAGTCCCCATTTCCCTAATGCCAAATCCCTCCAGTGGCCCACATGGCCCTCATGGGCTGGCTCCTTAAACTCCTGACCTCATCGCCTGCTCTCCCTTCTCTCACCCTGCTCCAGCCACACCACCTCCTTGCTTTTCCTGGAATTCTCCAGGCAGGAGTCCTTGGGGCCTCGGGGCCTTTGCACTGCTATTTCCTCTACCTGAATGCTTTTCCGCCAGCTCTCTCCCTGGCTTGCCCTTTACTTCCTTCAGGTCTTTATTTAAATGACTTGTTCTCGGCAAGGCTTTCCCTGGACACACTGTCTAGAATTGCGGTCTGCACGTAACACTCTCTGCCTCTCTTCTCTGTTATATTTTTCTGAGCATCACTCTTTCTTGTATTTTACTTGTTTTTCTTGTTTTTTGTTTGAGTTGCCCCACAATGTGAACTCCACAGGGCAAGTGATCTTTGCTCTTTTGTCACTCTTCTGTCCCCAGTGTCCAGAACAATGCCTGACACATAATAGGCACACAATAAATAAATTGTTGAGTGAACGAGTGAATGTGAGTGGTTGCGATCATGAAAGTAAAATAGTGAAGAACTAGAGCTTGACACTCTATCTCTGTCTGCTCCAGACTCTCTGCGATGACTGTTCTTAGCTTTGGGTTGGAGGTGCGGAGGCTCAGCCTTGTTGCAGTTCTGAAGCAGATGCCTTCTGAGGTTCTGTTCCCAGTTGCTGTCTTCTAAGTGGAGGAAACTGAAAGTGATTCATCCCTGTACACTTCTCTGAATGCGGAGGAGGCTCCAGGAAGAGCGTGGCATCCAGGCAGCCCCTTCCAAGGAGGCCAGGTTTCTGCCGACATGCAAGCCTGTCCCTGGTGTCGTGTCGCTGAGCCAGCTCCGTTGTTCTCTCCACATCAGGTACAACTGATCTTAGGAATCTCATTACAGGTCGGAAGATAATCCTCTATATCTAGATTAAAACCTGTGTTTTGCCCATTACTGTGCATTGAGCATTGAGCCGACAATTTAATTGAGCTGTTTATGCCGCTGCCTTGATTTCTTCCCAGAGAATTTATAACTAATTCCAAGTGTCTCTGCGAATTAAGTGGGCCTCTCCCAACATGCTTTGCCTGTTGTTTGCCTGGGCCAAATCCCACTTGTCCTTGTGTTACCCAATTAAGGGGCTCTTGCTCACAGCTGCCTCTGGCAGTACCGCTTCCAGCCCTCTTCCTCCCGGAGGTGGCCACTGGCGAGATGGCCCTGGGATCGGCCAGACCCCAGGACAGCCTGTGATATCTGCAGCAATAGAATGGGGGGCAGAGGTGGGAACTGGGGCAGGAGCAGAGGGGACTTAAATCACACTATCCCCTTTGAAGTCACCTCCAGGCACAGACAAGTAACCCCCTAAGAAGAGGAGGGTACTTGTGTCGTTAGTGCAGTTTAGGCAGCTTAGGGTAGTGGAAGGAACGAGTTCTGGACTTAGGTCAGGACTCCTGGGCCTCTGGAGCCTCGGTTTTCCTAATTGTAAACTGGAGCTGGCAGATTGTTGCTCGTCATTCTGGGTTATGGAGGTGTCTGAAAGGTAAGGTGGCCAGAGTTGGAAAAAAACTAGCCAAAACAACATCAACAACCAAAACACAGGATGTCCATGCAATACTTTGGCCATACTTATATTGTTTATCTGAAATTCACATTTAACTGGGTGTCTAATATTTTACCTGGCAACACTATTCAAGGGTTGCTATGGGGAAATAATACCTCCCCGCTCCTAACCCAGCCTCTGCTGAAGAAGTGCCCAAGAGGAAAGGTTCTCAACCCTGGCTGAACACTAGCGTCAGTACTGCAGAGCTTAAAAAACTTCTAATGACCAGTCTGTATCCCAGACCAATTAAATCAGATACTCCGGGTTCAGGTATTTTTGTTTTTAAACTGCCCAGGTGAGCCCAATGTGCAGCCAAACTTGAACACCAGTGGACTAGAGCAGTGGTTCTCAAAGTGTGGTCCTTGGACCTGCACAGCAGCCCTCACCTAGGAACTTGTTAGAAATACAAGTTCTCAGGTCCTAGACCTTCAGAATTGGAAACTGGGAGTGGGGTCCAGCAATCTGTATTTTAACACGCCCTCCAGGGATTCTGACTTTAGAGAGTCACTGGACTGAGGTATCTTGAAGCTTTCTTTGAAGACAATGGGGCTCTATACCTTGGGGCCTGATCTACAAGTGGGTGCTGGGAAAGCAAATTTGTTTGAATTGCTTTGCCAGTGATGCATTTTGTTGGTCAAAATGCTTGCCATCTGGAAATTTCAGCATCAATTATAGAGGTTGCAAATCCACGGGAGCAGTGGCCTTTTGCCGTCCCCACCTCAGTCTGACGGCAGCGCTGAAGGGCACCATTGGCACCTGGTGTTTACTGCAAGAGGATGAGTCAGGCCTGGAAGAGCCAGAAGGTGGACCAGAGGGCCTGGGGTGCACAGGTGTGGTCAGGCAGCCTGAAGGACCAGCAGAAGGGGCTTGGAGCCCATCCTGCCGGCAAGGAGGAAGTGGAAGGCCTGAACACAAGGAACAGGGCTAGGTCAGAGGTTGCAGTAGGTGGGCCTAGGTTCCAGGTTCCGAGGCAGCGGGTGAGAACCCCAGGGCCTTGGGTTCTCCAGGGCTGGTTGGCTGGAACAGTCCCTGCTTCTGGGAGGAGTCCTGATAGGATCCGCGCAGGCGGTGCTGAGGCAGGCTGGAGGAGGTGGATGTCAGAGGTCGACAAGGAAGGCTGTACTTGTTTTGTTTTAACAAGCATGTGGTGATCATGATCAGAGCTGCATGGAGGACTTAAGTATCTCACTCTCTTCTTTGGGGCGCTCACACTCACAGGTTGATTGGTTTCAGGGATGCCAGGTGCCCAGACTGTGTGACCGTCCTGTCCTTGAGAGTCATCTGGAGGGCAGGCAGCAAGGCCTGTCTAGCTTTGGGATTCGTTCAGTGCCTGCCAAATGCTGGGCCCTGAGTGACTGTGTGGAATTGAACCCAACAGAGATCCACCAAATTGCACTCCTTGTATCTGCGTTATCACCCCGGCCTTACTAAAGCACACCCTGTGAAATCAGTCATTCCACGTGCAAAGGGCACGTGTCTTCCTTGTGGAAACATTGCCACGTCTACTCGCTTGCTCCCCTTGTCCCTTCCTTCCACCTCCTTCCAGCTCCCTCCCAAGGGCTTTGCACACAGTAAGGGACAATCCAAAACGAAGGCACGTAAAGGCACCAGACATTGAAAACCGCCGCGATCAGGCTTACCTGGGTTTAACTGGAGAATGGCTTCGCGTGCCAGTGTATGAAATAGTTTGAGCTGGATTCTCCTCATTTCCAAAATAAACTTTGGAGTTCCTGAAAAGGTGAAATATGACTTTAGGCAGTTGGGAAAGTGGTTTAGTTCTTCCATTTAAAACCACACAAAATGTTCTTCTGATGCCATTTCCATCCTCTTTCTTTGGCTGTAATACTTAAAGCACTTTTTAAAAGTGATTTTCCATGCATGATTTTCTCCCACCACACTTTATGTTATTTTTTCCTTCAATTAAAATGGTTACCATGCTACCATCTGAGGTTTTATTAAGTGGAATGCCTTGGTTTTTGCCAGACCAAGGAGTTAAAGCTGCAAATGGCTGTCCGTCTCAGTTTGGGGGGGAGGTGAGGGCAGGGACAGCCCAGTTGTCTGTTCTTCCCCTCCCCTTTTTAGGGCTGAGTGCTGGGTGTTGAGTCCCCCAGAATAACTGAGACCCTGTGGGTAGAGGCCTGCAGTGAGCAGGGGCTGCCTAGGGAGAGCAGATTCTCAGGATTACAAGGGAACTTCAGTGACCAAATGGTCTGATCCTGGCAGGGAGAGGAGCCCAGCCACCTTCTAAACCGACCGTCCACTTCCTTTACCGAGGTAGCATCTGTCCCAAAGAGAGAGTCCAGTGGGCACAGCTTGCAGGGGTACCCACAGACGCGGGGCAGAATCTCGGCCACTGGAATTTGCTAGAGCTCTTGCAGTTTACAAAGCACTATAGAATTGCTGTCCAGAGTCACGGTGGGTAGAAGGGCTCCTTCTGCCTCCCCCTCCCCACCCCGCCCAGAGCCGCCCCCATCCTTTAATCCTAAAATGTAGGCAATGATAGCTTTGGGGGCTCTAGACTGTGGGCCTCCCTCACCCCCAGGGCCGGGGCAGTGTTTCATCCACACACTCTGAGTCTGGAGCTAGCAAAGCCCAGGGAGAAACACTGCTTTCTTCCCAAGCCTCCTGCTTTTAGCTTTGGGTACAACTCAATTCATATTTCCATTTGCTCCCATTTGTGGACCTTCTTTTGGTGGATATATCATTTTTATGTTATTAATAGGCACTAACCGCAGGAATTCTCTCCTCCAATGAACTGATTTTGCTATAAAGTAGCATACCTCCCACAGCCGTGGGTCAGTGATGCTCCTCAGAATTGCCTGGAAAACGGTTACCATGTACACTCCCAAGACCCACTCCAGAGAGGCTGGTCCAGCCCCTCTGAGGGGGCCCAGGAACCTGTATGGGCACATACCAGATGCTTCTGCTGCAGATGGGCCCAGGACCTCACTCTGGAAGCTCTGGTTTGGATCTGAGCTCTGATCCCTGGCAGGAGCCAGCAAGGTGTGGGAGACGGAAAGTGGACGGAGCCGTTTCTGACTCTTGACTGGTTGGCGTCACCGTGGTCAGGTGTTCACAGGGTCAGCCAGCTGGCTTCCCAGGCAGGCAGCCCTCCCTGTCCCTGCAGGGGGTGGGGGGTGCTCCTGTTGCCTAAGCTGTGCACTCCACCTGGTGCATCTTTGTTCTTAATTACTGAGAACATCTCCCTCAGTGCCCAGTTGAATGGGTTCTGCAGATGTAATGGGGATTGGGAAGCGGGAAAGAAAGAAAACAAAAGTGAACACAGAACAAAAGCCAACACTGAGCTGGGCAGTGTGCTGCAGGCTTCACAGGTGTGTATCCCAGAACTCACCGGAGGCCATTCACGTTGTGTTTTTCCTGGTGAGGTAATGGAGCCTTGGACCTAGTGAGTGGTAGACCCTTTCAAAAAAATTCAGGTATGTTCAACTTAAAGGCCTTTCTCTTTTCTCTCTCTCTTTTTTTTGGGGGTGGGGGGCGGCGTGATTTGATGGGATGCCTTTAAAATTTTTCCCTCAACTTTTTATTTTGAAAAAATTGCAACCTACAAAAAAATTGCAAGAAATGTATAATGAGCCCTCACAGACTCTAATTTTTTTGCTTTTTGCCACATTTTCACACTCTACCTACCTACCTATGTATGTATGTATGTATGTGTTTGTGTATGTATGTATCTATCATTTTGCTAATCTATTTGAGAATTACTTGGAAAGACTGTGTTGCTTTGCTCCTAGATACTTCTGCTTATCTCCAAAGAACAAGGGCATTCTCCTGCATTACCTCAATAAAATTATCACACTTTGGGAAATTTAGCTTTGATACGTTACTATTTAGCGAATATCTTCTTTATTTTCCCAATTGTTTACAAAATATCCTGTATAGCTTTTTTTTCCCCTGGTTGGGGGTGGGGAGGGATTCAGGGTCTAGTCTTGAACCTTGGTTTTCTCATTTGTAAATCACGTAGATGATTTCTGTCTTGCAGAATTATAACTAATATAAGTAAAGAACCTAACAAACTACCTGGTGTATAATTAATTGGAACTTCACAAATGACAGCTGTTAATATTATTAAGTCCTTAACTACAGCATGCCAAAATGACGTACTTCTTTTCCAACACATCCCTTTTCTGTGCTTTCACATTTCTGCCACTCTAGGGCAGTTCCATTGTCACTGTCCCTTTCCTGTTGCCCACACCCCAATCTGTCCCATACACACCACCACTGGAGGAGTGGTCACCCTAAAGTGTGGCCTTTGCCATCATGTTCACCTGGTTTCCTCCTTCCCCAGCACATCAAGTCTGTTTGCCTGGCATTCAGTGCTCTCCATAGTCTCACCTGATCCCACCTACCTGAACTTACCTCCCACTGTTTCCCTTGGGGAAGTGTGTTTGCTCTTGACTTGACTGCCTACACATTTCCCCCCCACTTCCCTTGTTATAGCAACAGAACTTTCCCCCACCTCCACCACATGGGTGTATGCATGTATCCATTAAGGCGTGGCCAGTCACAAACAGAAACCACTCTTAAGTATTTCAAGCAATTTTTTTCCTCCTTGTAATAAAGAGAATTAGGTGCTTGCACCATCATTGGAAAGGCTAGACAAACAAACATCAAGGAAGTTCATCACTCGCTCTTAGTTTTGTCACTAACATTCATAGACCAGAATTTGGAGGAACTCAGGAAACCACTAGGGATGATCACAGCTGCCTCCAATACTGAGGTCCAAGATTTTCAGGGAAACATTTAGAGGTCACTGCAAAATGTCATGTCTGCCTAAACCCAAAGTTTGACACTGCTAGAGGAACAAAAATATGGTTTCTGCTTTTCTCCTGTTTTTTAAATCTTGGCAAGTGCTTCTCACTGATGCATTCTAATCTAGAACCCTGTAGGCAGGGATTCTGGGGTGTGTGGT
This sequence comes from Cabassous unicinctus, assembly GCA_029593785.1. Taxonomy (NCBI): domain Eukaryota; kingdom Metazoa; phylum Chordata; class Mammalia; order Cingulata; family Chlamyphoridae; genus Cabassous; species Cabassous unicinctus. Next base: position 14,631 of record JAQZBX010060719.1, read on the forward strand.
TTCTAGGCTTCTAGCTCCTGTGATACAAGGAAGGGCCTGGAAAGGGTGCTGGGCCAGTGAAAGCCTTTCCCTGAGACCCTTCTGATGGACCCTTGCTTCTGAGGTCACAGCTAGACAGACATGCAACTAATTACTGTGGATGGAGGCCATCTTCCCCAATTCTTAGAAGAAGCCCTTATGTTTAGAAGAGAATGAGGTCCTCAAAGGGTGAAAATCGGAACAAAAACAGAGCTAGAGATGGAGAAGGAGAAAGAAAGAGAGAGTGGCTGAGAGGGAGAGACCTGATGACATAGTGTTAGTCCGGAATTGAGTCATACCTTTTGCCAGTGTTATCTACGTCCTTCTCAGTTATCTCAGCCCATAAACTTCTTTTTTTTTTTTTGCCTCAGCTAATTTTAGTTGAATTTCTGTTACCTGCAACCAAAAGAGTCCTAATGAATACCAGAAGAGATACATGTAAATATTACAGACTCAGAGTGTGATATGGGCTATGCCAAGAGGACTAAAAAGTGATATGAGCTCCAAGAGATGATAATAAGGAGTGTATCTCCATTTTATCTTTTATCTTGGAAATGTTATTGTAGCCATAACTTTTCTTAGTTATTATGTCTCAGGGACTTTGTTCCTTTATAGAGTGCTCTTATTCCTTTCCTTCTGCTTTTTAAAATCCTGCTTGTCTTCCAAAGGCCATTTCACATCTGCTTTCTCCAAGGTCCTCCCCGACATGACCTCATTTCTGAATCCTTGATGTACTTAGCATAGAACAGTTGAACATCAATTATTTTTAATTTTTTTGCATGTTTTAACTCCCTTTGTTGACTGTGAACTCCTTGAGGTCATGGACTACATCTTACATCCCTGCTGCATTACCCATGTCTAGGATTATCACCATTGACTAGTGCTCAATTAATAGTTGCAAATTGATAGACTGATTGCTCAATGGGGAGGCTGAATTTGCAATGGGCAATTAATTGGAGAAATAGGAGGAGAGGAATGCTGTCTAGATATCAGCCATGCAGGAAAAAGGAAGCCTTTTCAGAAAGAATAATCAAGGTGGCACAAATGTGTTTGGCACTCAAGGGATAGGTAGCCCTGAATCCCAGGCATTGCACCTCTCCTAGTGGCCACAAAAGGGCGGCAGAGAGCACAGTCAGGTGCCAGGCTGTTGATATGGCAGCTGGATCAGCCAGTCAGCTACCTGAGCCCTGGCTGGATAGGAGAGCCTGGTCTAGGTAACATGCCCAGAAGACCTGGAAAGCTGAGGCTGGCAAAGCCAAAGGATGGACAAGTGGGTGGCTGACATCAACAGGCATCCAAAATCATGAGCTGGAACCTCTAAAATCAAAACAGTGAGGGGAATTCTGCTCAGGATGAGGGGGTGCCTTGGTGCTTTGGTAAAGGAAGGAGGAGGTCCAGGCTTGGTGTAGTGGGAAGGGCAAAGTCTGGGAGGCAGGTGTCTTGGGAGTCCCATCTCTGTGCTTTTGCTGTGTGACTAAGGGATGATTTTCCCCCTCTGAGCCTTGGGTGTCTCATCCTCATCTTTGACCAATCTCATCCTTGCAATAGGCTCCGTGATAGCCAGGGATCCTTCCAGCTTAAATGGTCTCAGGGGTTATGTGAACAAAGCAGTTCAGTTGGCTGCAAAGACATTTCTTCAATACCCCTGCCTGTGCATACCTGCTCTCTTTAAAACTTTTGATGGGTTCTGACTCATGGGATCAGGGAGGTTGAAAGACCTTTATAGGAGGGTCTTTCCTATGAAATTAGGAGCCTAAGTTTTACTTTTTTTTTTAAAGGTACTGGGAATGGAACCTGGGACCTTTTATGTGCTAAGCAGGCACTCAACCACGGAGCTACACCCCCTCTCCTTACATGCGCTGTGCTACACTGTATCACACGTTTAAATGGCCCCACATCCCACTGTGAATACAATTATTTTTTGCTGTACAATAGTTTTGAAAGCATTTTTATAATTTTGCTTTCAAGGTTATTTTGCTAATTAATTTAGTTTTTAGTAGCTCTGATTTCTCAGAAATCATTGTGCATAGTTAGAAATTCCTTGAAGTGAAATAATCCCCTAATTGTTTACAAATATGATAAAAAAAATTTATAGGTACTAAATTTAATAACTGACAGAGTTAACATAATGTTGTGTTTTGTAGACATTTGGTTCAATTTCAATTTTGGAGTTTTCATTATGTATCTTGGGGTCAACATGATTTTCTGAGGTAGACAAACCTTTCCGGAGGCTCTTGGAAAGCTTGTAAGTCCTCAGCACTCTGTCTATTGCACCTGATGGGTAAAATCCTCCTGCCGGAGGCAGCTGTGATGGGGTGGGGGATTTCAGCTCTTTCAGCCATTGCATTTTATCTCGTGTCTTCCAGCCTGAGAACCTGAGTAAGCTTTGCGTGCTTCAGCAAGGAAAAGAGGCCCCCTCCCACTTCCCTTTAATCTCAGAACTTCATTTCAACACATGTCTTTCAGCCCAGCACCATCATATAGGCAGGCGTTTAGGTGGTAGAATTTCCGCAGTCCGGGAATTTTGTAAAAACTGTCTCTCCCCCATTTCTCACCAACCACATTCATTCCAGACAACATCCCCATTGTCAGAGTTT
>JAQZBX010060720.1:0-17251 GCA_029593785.1 Cabassous unicinctus
AAAAGAGAAGGCAAAGAGCAGACTAAGACAAGTGAGCAAATGGAAATAAGGACATTTAAAGGATAATAGGAAAAAAAGAAAAATCAAGTCCAATAAAAAGATCCAACAAATAAAAGAATCCTAGACATGGCAGTGTAGGACTTTTATTATCATTCACAGTGCAAATTTAATAGCTATTAAGGGATTAGAAGATTTAGTTCATAAAGTTAATGACATAAAAGTGACCACACACAATAAAAAGAACCCAAACCTTCCAAATTACCAGAAGGAACACAGAACAAAGGAAAAATACAGAGTATATAGTGACAGATATAAAAAAGAAGCGTCCAAGTCAGAAGCATAACATAAAATGCATATTTCCACTGTGTACAAAGGAAATGCACAAGTATGCCAAAACATGTCAGTAAAAGGATGAGCAAAAGCATATAAGGAAATGTCAACAGAAAGGAAGCAAGGGTCTCCATCTTAATAATATCAGACTGAGTTGAATTCTGGGGGAAAAAGTATCAAACAAGATAAAGACACAATCCAAAATGAATTTCAGATGTCATTATTATCACTGTACCAAATTATTTAGCATCAACATTTATAAACCGAAATTACAGTAAAACAAATTGGAATACATTTGTTATGGGGGACCGTTAATATCTCTCAGCTACATGAGATAAAGTGGAAAAAATGAGCAACACTGTAGAACCCTCATAACTATGTAAGATACATCTTATTGATAAATATAAAAAACTATATCCTGGAAACAGATTTCTTTTCAGTACCTATGGAACACTCAAAAATATTAAACATAAAATTCACTAATATTTTAATCATAAGCAGAATCAATGCAGATAAATCTCTAATTTTGCAATCCCAATTTTATTAAAAGTAGTATTTTTAAAATGAAAATCTTAACACCTAGAAATAAAAATGGTAATTAAACATTTGATGGGAAACTCAGTATGTTTCTAGAAATTCATCCATTTCATCTAGATTTTTTAATTTATTTGCATGGAGTCTTCTGAATCATTATTATTTATTTTTAGGAGGTACTGGGGATTGAACCCCTCGTACATGGGAAGCAGGCGCTCAACCACTTGAGCTACATCTGCTCCCCCTTAATTATTTTTGAGCAAGCACTATTTTCTATGTATCATAGCTTCTGATAGATAATACTTTTGTTTTTCTATATATTGTGCTATTTTAGTTGTGACTTCTTTGACTCTGGAGTGGGCTGCTGAATGAGGAAACTGCATCACATTTCCTTGTGATAAACTCTATTTGGCTATTGTTTTCATCTACTCTTGGATGCAGTTAGCTAATATATTAATTTGATTTCTGAATCTATGTTCATAATTTCCAGTTCTTTTACTGTCCTTGATGGGTTTGGGTAAACATTGTAAACCAAATAAAACAAACACCAAAAACCAAGGTTGGGAATAATTTAAGATAGATATTATCTTTCACCTGAAATTATATAGCCTTTTCCACCATTTGCGTCCATACCAGAAGTATCTGATCAACATTTTAATTTCTTCAAGGACTTTTGGACCATTTATTCTTGCAAATTTTGTTATTTATTTTTTATAAAACTTTATTCCTTCTGTTTAGGTTTTCAAATTTTTGTGTATGATTTACATAATACTCATTTATGATTGTTTAAATCTTAGGTATAACTGTAGCTGTTTCTCCTGTTTTGTTATATACTTGGATCATGTGTATCTTTACTCTTTTTTCTTGATTATCACCACAAAGAAGCACTTTGTGGTTCTGTCAAATACCTTTATCAAGTATTTTTTTCTCTATATAACTGATTTCTTCCTTAATCTTTTTTCAGTCCTTATTGTTATATTTATTGAGCTGTACTTTTTTACTTCTTCAGTTGAAATCGTAACTCATATTGTAAGTGCTCTTTTTTAAGCATCCATGATTCCTTACAAAGGCATTTAGATCTATTTTTTTCTCCTATCTACAGTTTAGATTTACCACACAAACTTTAAAGTATAGCACTTTATTTATTGAAATTCAATTCTAAGGATTTTGTAAGAAGATCCTTTATTATTTTCTCTTTAATGCATACTTATGTACCAAAACACTTTAAGGTTTCCACATATAGAGATTTCGCTTTGTTAGCCTTTTACTTTTTATATTTTATTTACTGCTCTTGGTCAGAGAATAGAATATTTAGCAAAAGCTGACATTTTTTTGTCTGCTTTGATCAGTAAATTTTTGAGAGTAGTGTGATAAAATGGCTAATGGTATATTTAATGATTTCTATTTATTTTTTACTTACTATAGTTCAAATATACATTATTAGTTAAATACATGTTGACAATTTTTATAATTCTTAGTATATCATTCTCCTTATACAAGTTTGAACCACCCCTCTGCATCCCTTTAGATCAGGGGTTCTTAACCAGGGGTCCACAGAAGGGGTCCGTGGAAAGATTTCAGGCCATCCATGAGCTTGAACTGAAAAAAAAAATCAACTTATTATCTTTATTTTCTCTGACCTCTAACTGAAATCTAGCATTTCCTTCACTTATGAATGTATGCAATAAATTACAGTAGTATTCATTTCATATCAATTACAGTTGTTGCCTATCTCGAAAAATCGCTTAATGCTCATCCATACTTGGAAATTATGGTAGTTGTTAGACCTGACGCTAGTTGAGGGTCATAAAACGATCTGCTGCTACATTCTGAGAAGGGGTCCGTGGTTTTCACCTGACTGGCAAAGTGGTCCATGGAACAAAAAATGTTAAGAACTCCTGATTTAGATGTTTTTCAAGTTAAATTGCTTTTGATCATTCCCTAAAATTGCAGCCATAGCTATCTTTTGGTTCTTATTTCTAAGTCAATCTTTTTCGATTCCATTATTTTCACATAATGAGAAGAGCAGCCCCTGACACTTGCGAGTTAGCCTGGCACTATTTGTCAAGCCTCAGTGTTGTTAGGAGTTGGCCTGACAGGATCAGCCAGGCCGTGTTGTTGTCCTGTTAAACTGAAACAATCTCATGAAACACCAACATCAGACAACAACTCTCTGACTAACACGGAGGAAACTAATGCCTCTCCATTAAAACTAATGTCTCTTCATTATCATGTTTGAGCACAGACAAAAATAAGAACATTGTCCAAACCTCAAAAATGACCAAACATTCTCTTACTCTCTGAGTGACTACCAGTTACAGCTTTAACCTCACTCCATTCTTCCTGTTTTCTAGATAAAAATGAAGATACCCAATCACAGAACTGTCCAACAGCAACAGAAGTGGAGGGTCAGTGAGAATCAGCTGAGACCCTCATTACCTTCGACCAAAACCCTGAATGAAAGTCTGATACAACTTATATATCCAATAAAAAGGCAAAGCACGGCAAGAATGTCCACTGCTGTGTTGTTTGTAATGTGCACTGTATTTTACCAAAGGTTAAAAAAATAATGTGCAAAAGTGAGTCTAGGCAAGCGGATGTGGCTCAACCAGTTGGGCATCTGCCTACCACATGGGAGGTCCTGGGTTCAGGTCCTGGTGCCTCCTAAAGAAAACATGCAGACACCCGCACCCCATTGCAATGAGCAGACACCTAAACGAGTAGATGCCACAGGCCAGCAGACACCGCAGCCCACAGGGAGCGGGTGTGGCTCAGGCCATTGGGCACTTACCTCCCTTGTGGGAGGTCCCGGGTTTGGTTCCCGGTGCCTCCTGGAGAAAGACAAGCAAACAATGAGCAGACAGACGAGAGAACCATCTGGGGGAGGGGCAGGGGATAAAATAAAATAATTTTTTTTTTTTTTAATTAAAACTTAAAGAACAAAGTGAGTCTAGTATGCCAATTTTATGAAATGGAAAAATATTTGTTTTCTTATTGTTTTTACTTGCACAAAGAAACTAAGCAGTCAAAGAAAACTAATAAAACTGGTGATCTATACTGAAAAGATATGGGCAAATGGGGGACAGAAGTGGGCATACTACAGTGCTCTTCCTCCCCTGAATTTCTTTCACTCTAACACTTCTCACTGTATTGTTATTTATATATATTTTTAGTTTTTGAACTAAGTGTATGAATTACATATTCAAAAAATTAAAGAAAACAATCATTATTTTCAGAGAGATAAGAAGTAACATTACATTCATGGAATAAGTGTGGAGTGCTAATAAAAAGGAATATTTAGAAAACAAACCAAAGGTTCTGAAAATTAAAACTTTGAATTAAATGTGTATAGCAATAGAAGGGCTGAAAGATAAAGTTGACAAAGATTCCCAGAACCGAGAGCAGCAAAGAAATAAAAAAATAATGGAGGGGAAAATTTTTTTTCTGAAAAAACAGGAATTTTAGCAAGGGAGCAGAGAAAATGTGTGTGGGAAAAACAGTATAGGAAGAAATACTTTCAAAATCCTTCACAAAAATAATTTCCAGCCAAGAATTCTATTCTTAGTCAAAAGATCAATATAGTGTGAGGGTAAAATAAATGACATTTTTCCTTGACATCCCACTTTTCCACTGTCATACAGTTGGATTCTAGATGTGGTGACATTAGCCATGTATATTGCTCACTCTTGGCAGGAAGATCAAGATTTGTTTCAGGGGGACAGGTCTGGAGTCTGGCTGGTTCCCATGGCTCATCTGCTTCTGCCCTAAAGCTTTGGTGACAGATCAGAGGTATCTCCTTCCAGGATGAATTCCCACCTCTGGAATGCTTCCTCCTCACCTCACATGAGCTGCCAAGTTCCTCTGGAGCCAGGGCCAGGGATTTCTGGGGCAAGGTCCAATTAGCTGCCATGTCCATGTTAGGCCTCAATCCTTGTTCTCTCAGGAGCCTGAAACTTGGTGGATATCTGTGAACTCAACCAGAGCTGCTGGGGAGAGGTGGGCTGGAGACTGGAGGAAGATCTGGACCAGGGGCTCCCCAGAGACACCAAGAAAACTGGAAAGACAATGTCCACACTGTCAGTCATTCAACATTCACCACACAAACATCTCCTGGGGACACCAAGATGCAGGTCCCTGAGTTAGAAACCACAGATTTGTGGTGCAAGCTTGAGTGTGCATTCAATTTACCTGGTGGGTTTATTATAACAGTTAAAAATTTGCAGGCCTCACTCTCACAGTTCTATCTCAGTAGAACTGTGAGTCCTATCTCAGTAGGTCTGGGATATAGCCCAATAATTTGCATTTTTAACTAGTCCTCAGGTGACGCTGATGCTGCTGGTTCAGGGACCACACCTTGAAAGCGCTGTAGAGAATATAAAGTTTAACACAAGTTGCCCTTTGTCATGATAAAATATGGGAAAAACCATGATTATGTGGAATAACATTACTGAATGTTTATATTGTAGTTCTGCCACTTTTAACTATGAGAATATGAAGAAGTTACTTCAGTTTTAGTTTTAAAAATTAGAATGAAAATGCTTACCTCACAGAGTAATGAAAATTAAATGAGATGATGTTTGTAAAGTATTCAGCACCTTTCTGGCACAAGAGAAGCCCGCAATACATGGCAATTATCATGTAAGGTACAAAGATGCTTTTCAGGTACTTCATTTAATTTTCACTAAAATCCTGTCAGCTAAGTGTTATTATAATTATTTCACCCTTTTTTACAGAAAGAGGAAACTGAGGCTTAAAGATCTAAGTAATTGGTCCAAGGTCACATTGAGTAAGTGGAAACCAGGGATTACAACTCCACCTGCAAGGCCTTAAGCTATATATCCTTAGCCACTCTACCACACTGAACTCTCTTCATTGTAGTCCCATGTTTCTGGTGTTTCCTACTGACTTAAAAGAGCTCAGGCTGTGGGTGACCAGGACTGAACTCCTCACCACTCAATGTACATTCAGGACAACCTACCCAGCCCACTTTCTTCTGACAAGAGCTCAAAGTTAAACTCAAACTAACCAGCTCTACCTTGGCCCTGAAAACCAGTACATCTATCAGACCCTCTAAACACAGATCAGTTCTGGACTTTCAACAATTTGTCACATCAGGGCTATGATTTGCCATTCATTGATTATCTATCTTAAATGTTTACTATATTAAATTATTGCAATTCCAATCAGAAGTCCAATTTATTCCAACTTGGTAAAATGATTTTATAGTTCATATCAAAGTATAACTGTGCAAGAATAGCCAAGAAAAATGATACAAATGAATACTGAAGAGGTATTTGCACTATCAGATATTAAAACTTACTATAAAAACAATGTATTAAAAACTCAGAAACTATAAAAGTAAAGAGACATTTCTGTTTAGATCATATTTCCTAATTATATTTAAAAATATATCTTAAAATTGAATTAAAAACTCAGAAACTATATAAAAAAGAGACATTTCTTGATTAGATGGTATTTTGAAAATTAAATAACACATTCGATGATTTTTAATGTTAAAAAAAATCTACCAATCAATAAGAAAATAAAAACAGACCAAAAAAAAAAAAAAACAAACTGGACAAAATGAAAATTCAGAGGAAAGGAAATTTAAATATCAATTAACCAAAAAGATGCTAACTTTACTAACAAGAAAATGCGTTAGAGCAATTAAGATACAATTTCCCCTCAGAATGTTAAAAACTGAAAAAGAACAATATCCAGCGCTGGAAAACATTTGGGAAAATGAGCTCTTTTATACATTGTTGGTGGGAGCTTAAATTGCTTTTCTGAATCATTTGGTCATATTATTAAAAATATACATAATTGTTCCTAATAATAAATACAGCTGCAAATATATAAAGAAACGGGCAGAGAGACAGTGTGAGTTTATCTTCTTCTGTAATTAATCAAGCAGAAACAAATCAGTAAGGATATATGTATATACGTATGTAAACATATAGAGAACAATACAATTAAAGAACACATTCTTTTCATGTAATAGATGACATTTATTAAAACTGACCATGAACCAGGCCATAAAGCAATTTTTCAACTCATCAAAGAATGAGCATTACACAGAGGCATTATGTGAAGTAGAAAATGCACTTCTAAATAACTCAACGGTCGAGGAAAAAATTAGCTGAAATTCAAAGAAAAAAAAAAAAAAAGAACACTTAGATTTGAACATGTTTGAAAAGGTTACATACTAAGGATCATGGATGTTTGTATTAAAGAAAGGTGGTAAAAATTAATGACCTGAACTTTCAACTCAAGTTTAAAAACAAGCTCATAACACACCGCACTGACCCCAATCACTCAACTCAACGATCACCATCACTGACCGCAGAGATCCTTATCGCTGACCTCACAGACACCCATCAGTGACGCCACAGTTCCCCCTCCCTCATCACGGAACCCAGAGACCACCATCACTAACTCCACGGACAATCCCCAATACTGATTTCACAGAATATCTATTCGCGAGCAAACAAAATCACCTGAGACCTCTAAGCATTAACCCGTGGAGATGCTGACAAGCGGTAAAATAGCCTTCGAAGACCACCTCCGCTTCCGGTCCGTCCTCTAGCATCTTACGGGATGTTGGTATTCCACATGCTCAGAATCACCTTGGAAGCTGAATTCTGCCAACAGTCAACATGGCACAGATTCGCCTGAGGGAATTTGTTCTGTTTCCGTAAGAGACGCTGTAGGGCAGGGAACATGGCCGCGTTCACAGGGTGCTTCTAGTGAGGGACGCCATCTTGGAAGCGTGTCTATTCCGTACGGTGGAGAAAGACTCGACCTCCCGCTGAATATCAAAGAGCAGGGTCGGAAGACTGCCACATAGAAGGCAGCAGTAAGGGCCTTAACTAGGTAGGCTTCCGGGAGGAGAAACGTATTGGAGATGGGGTCAGGCGATGTATGTAATATTTAGAAAAACTAAATTGCCCCCTCGGAATCCAGCACGAAGAGCTTTTACCTCCTGGGAGAAACCAACGAAGGAAACAGGTCGCCGAGGAGGCAGGAAGGAAAAAATCACAGAGGGAAAAGGACAGACATCTTATACACTACAGCCAGATCCTGGGAGAAGTCACCTGGCGAGGCGGGGAGACTTCAGAATGTACAATCCATTACGGAAGGATTGCACAACTGTTCATGGGAGAATCTACCCGGGAGATGAGAAATCTGGGTAGTACAATCCTCTCCTGGGAGATACCATTGGAAGAGGAGGCAGAAGTCAAGGTGTCCCCTTAGGAGGGGCTTGTGGTGAGAATGGAGGCTTGAATTCCCATTAATCTCTTTTAGCCTCCACCCAACCACCTCAACTAAAATCAGTAGGCAGCAATAATAATTATAAACAACGAAACAATGGTAGAATGTTGATAAATGTTGAAGCAGAGTTATGGGTGCATAAAGTTTAATACAATATTCTCTCTTCTTTACTATTTGAGTGAAATGTTCATTGTAAAATTTAATTTAAAAAGAAATGAATTAATTTACAAGGAAAGTACTATCAATAAGAAGGAGGTATCATGACATTCGTTTAGAACTACAGATTTCAAGGCAAAGAATAATTAATAGGGTTATTTCCATTTTTAAAGGACACAGCGATTTCTGGTTTCTGGTCCGGCATGTAAGGAGCTTGGAACATGTCTCTCCCATCCTAACAAAAAAAGGGCTTAAAAACCTGAAAAGCAACAATTCTTCTTAGACCCATCAGAAAATTGAGGTCACAAAGTGAGCCACTGCCATGAAATCAGGAGAGAGGTGGACAAAAAGAACCACAGCTTTCCTGCAGAAGCAGCCCAGAAACAGAAACTCTGCTGGAACCAATTCTGGTAGGAATGCTTGAACTTTGACAAATTGCTGAGGGCTCAGTGTGGAATAGCTTGAGAATAAAGACTTCAGAGACCCAATTTTAGAGGGGTCCCCATGCTTTCCTGAATCTTACATCCCAGAACTCTGAAGTCTGGAGAAGATCCTCATGCTTCCAGAAATATGGTGTTCTGCTAAATAAAATGCTTTGCTAATGCTTTGCTATGTATGTGTGTATATAGATTGATATGATGACTTAATTAACTCAAGCATAAGAAAGCAATTCACAGACATATATTTATTTATTTTATTAAACTGTTAATAATTGGGGGAATATGAAATAAGCAAAGGATTGCTACAAACCGGGATCCAAATGCTGCATCATAATCCTTCACACTATAATGCATATAGATATAAGCTCACCAACCCAGGGTACACACCAATGTACCTGGCCCACGTCTGGCCACTGTCCCAATTGGATGATATATATATATATATATATATATATATATATGCCTATACTGACAATTAGAATGAAAAACAAGAATAATATGACCAGTCAAAAGATTAAATCAATATTGAACAGTTCCAAAATGCCAGAAAAATAGAACAGTTTTACATATAAACTCACCAACATCTAGCTCATGGCTGGGAAGTCCCGAATCAGCAGCCAATACCAGAGTCTTGATTGAAAACACCTGTGCAGAGCACCCTCTCCCATGGTGGGACTTCAACTGGCCTGACTAAGGACTATCTCAATACTGTAGATGCCAACTTGCGAGTACTGCATCAATTCCCGAGGAAGTGGCCAGTCTCCTCAGGAAGGAACACAACACTCCCCGGAATGCACCCTATCTGTGCTTATTTGTTACAAAACATTCCCCAATGTGGCACTGTTCCAGTTCTCATCACTTCTCCTAAAATATGAAAAGTGCTGACCAGCAAAACATTGCTGATTAACAAAACTTCCTGCATGAGTTATTCACTTTTAAGTTTGGACAATGCTCACTAAATTTTTTTCCCAATACATATGGCTAGGGTAGTCTGTTCTCTTCAACAAAAGACTGCCCTCAAAAGAAACTATTTTACAAGAACCTAACCAACTTGGGTTTTACCAGAGCCTACATGATGTGGGGTAAGAAAATACCAAAGGGAAGCGGATGTGGCTCAATCGATAGGGCTCCTGTCTACCATATGGGAGGCCCCGGGTTTGTTTCCCGGGGCCTCCTGGTGAAGGCAAGCCAGCCCGCGTGGCGTGGTGAGCTGATGCAGCAGAACGACCCAACAAAGGGAGACAAGCAGTCACAGAAAAACACACAACAAATGGACACAGCGAGCACAAGCAGCGGGGGGTGGGAAATAAATAAATAAATAAATAAAATCTTAAAAAAAAAAAGAAAATACCAAAGCACCAGTGACTTGGATATATGTCAATAAAAACTGGATAGAGTTGTCAAGGCATGGGACTGTATAACACAGTGAACCATGTGGTAGAAAGTGGGCTGCGGTTAACAGTACAAATATGAGAGTGTTCTCTCATGAACTATAACAAATGTGGAATACTAATACATGGCATTAATAGTAGGAAGGGTATGGAAAAAATATACAAAATGTAAGTTATGGACCACAGTTAGTAGTAATAGTCTGATGATGTCATTTCATAATCTGTAACAAATGTTCCACAGCAATATAAGGAGTTGGAGGGGTGATGCATGGGAATTCTGTACATTATGCATGATTGTTTTGTAAGCTCACAAATTCTATAATAAAAAATATATATTAAAAAAATTTATAAAGTTAAAATCCAAAAAGAAAAAAGAATGGAAAAGGTGGAACAGAATATTCAAAAACTGTGAAACAATTACAAAACATGTAAAATGTGTGTAATGAGAATACTAGAAGGTGAAGAAAGGGAAAAAATATTTGAATAAAGGCTGAAAATTTCCCAAAATTTATGACAGATACCAAACCATGGGTCCAGGAATCACAGAGAACAGCAAGCTGGATAAAAAATACCAAACAAACAAACAAAAAACACCTCACCTAGGCATATCATATTCAAACTGCAGAAAATCAAAGACAGAGAAAGTCTTGAAAGAAGCCTGGGGTGGGGGAGATGACCTTACCTATTAAGGAATAAGGATTAGAATTATTAAGACTTCTCTTTAGAAACCATGCAAACCAGAGAGTGGAGTGAAATATTTAAAGTATTGAATGGAAAAAACTACCAACCCTAGAATTCTGTACCCAGTGAAATTATTCTATAAAAATGAAGAAGAAATAGACTTTTTCAGATAAAAATTGTTGAATTTGTTGCCAGTAGATCTGCCTTGCATGAAATGTTCAAAGAAATTCTTCAGAAAGAAGTTGAATAATATAGGTCAGAAACCAGGATCTACCTAAAGAAAGAAAAAGCATTAGGGAAGGAATAAATGAAGATAAAATAAAAATCTTTTATTTTTCTCATTGTTAAATGATCTCATGAAAATAATAATTTGTACAAAATAATAGCAACAACATATTGGATGGTTATAGCTTATGAATATGTGAAATAAATGATAGCATTGATACAAGGGATAGGAGGAAAGAATTGCTAATACTCTGTTGTAAGTTACCTGCACTGCCTGTGAAGCAGTATCATGTTATCTGAAAGTGGATAGGTAAGCTGTAATTGTATGTTGTATGTTGCCAAATCCTGGGCAATCACTAAAATAATTTTTTTAAATTAAATATAATTGATATGCTAAGAGAGGAGAGAAAATGGAATCATATTAAATACATAATTGAAATTAGAGAAGGCAGTAAAAGAGTACAAGATGCACACACACACACACACACACAAAGAAAAGAAACAAAGAACAAGGGCAGGAATAGAAAACAGTTACAAATATGATAGATATTAATCCAACTGTAAAAATAATCACTTTAAATGTGAATGGTCTAAATATACAACTTACAAGACAGGCCTATCAGAATGGATTAAAAAAATAATACCCAACTATATGCTGTCTACAAGAAATCCACTTTTTTTCCCTTCCTTCTTTTTTAAAAATCTTTTTTCCTTTATTTTTAAAGAAGCTTTAGATTACATAAATGTTACATCAAAAATATAGGTGATTCCCATATGCCCCACGCCCTCCCCCTTCCACACTTTCCCCCATTAACAACTTTCATTAGTGTGGTACATTTGCTACAGTTGAGGAACACATTGAAGCATTGCTACTAAGCATGGTCTATAGTATACCTTATGGTTTACACTTTGCACTGCACAATTTCATAGTTTTTTTTTTTTTAATATGGCTTTTGTAAACATTGTCAATTTTTGTTTTGGGTAGAAATAATTGAAATTCCTGCCTAGATTCTAATGGCTTAAATTGCTTTATATTCTCTCTCTTTTTTAAAAGATTGATTTATTTACTTAATTGACAGATCCAGCAGGCAGAAAATCAGTAAGGATACAGTTGACCAGAACAGCACCATCAATCATGAGCACCTCACAAAAATGAAATACCTAGGCATAAATCTAAGAAAATATGTAAATCTATATTTGGAAAACTACAAAACTCTCATGAAAGAAATCAAAGAATATATAAATAAATGGAGAGATATTACATGCTTATGGATAGGAAGACTCAATATTGTTAAGATGTCAGTTCTTCCTTATTTGATCTATAGATTCAATGCAATTCTAATAAAAATCTCAGCAAGTTTTGTGGATATTGACAAATTGAGTCTAAAGTTTATATGGAAAAGCAAAGATCCAGAATATCCAACACAATATTTAAAGGACCAAAGTTGGAGGACTGACACAACCCAACTTCAAGACTTACTATAAAACTATAGTGATCAAGACAGTGTGTTATCGATGAAGGAATAGAAAAATAGATGAATGGGACAGAAATAAACCCACACAAATATAATCAAATAATTTTTAAAAAGGAGTAAAAGAAACTCAATGGGGAAAAGATAGACTTTTCAATAGTGCTGGAACAACTGGACATCCACAAGCAAAAAAATAAACAAAAATCCAGACACAAATCTTTCACCCTTTGCAAAAATTAACTCAGAATGGATCACAGACCTAAATGTAAAATGCAGAATTATAGACTTCTAGAAGATAACATAGTAGAAAATCTGAGTGACATTGGCTTTGTCAATGACTTTTTAGATACTCACCCAAAGCATGATCCATTAAAAAAAATTATATGTTGGACTTCATTAAAATTAAAAACTTCTGCCTAGATAGATAGATGACAGGTAGATTGATAGATGACTAGATAGAATGATACAGCAAATGTGGCAAAATGTTCAAATTGGTGGATCTGGGTATTGGGGGTGTGTGTGGTGGTGGTGAGTTTGTCGGAATTCTCTCTGTGGGCTTTGTATTATTTTTGTAACTGTCCTGTGAAGTTGAAATTACTTCAAAATTTAAAATTTAAGGAAAAAAAACTTATGCTCTGTGAAAGATACTGTTAAAACAATAAAAAGACAAGTCACAAACTAGGAGAAAATATTTGCAAAATACTTATCTGATAAAGGACTTTTATCAGAATAAACAAAGAACTCTTAAAACTCAACAATAGAAAACAAACAACCCAACTACAAAACAGGCAAAAGATTTGAGCAGACACCTCACTAAAGAAGATATACAGATGGCAAATAAGCACGTGAACAGATCATCAATATTGTATGTAATTAGGGAATTGCAAATTAAAAAGATACCACTGCATACCTATTAGAACAGCTAAAATCCACAACACTGACAACACTAAATGCTAGTGAGCATGTGGAGCAACAGAAGTCTCATACATTGCTCATGGGAATGCAGACTAGTACAGACTCTTTATAAGATAGTTTGGGAGTCTCTTACAAAGCTAAACATAAACTTACTATATATATGGCAATCATGGTCCTAGGCATTTACCCAAATGATTTGAAAACTTAGACCCACACAAAAACCCATACATGAATGTTTACGGCAGCTTTATTCATAATTGCCAAAAGTTGAAAGCAGCCAAGATGTTCTCCAATAGGAGAATGAATAAACTGTGGTACATCCACACAATGGAATATTATGCAGTATTGCAGAGAAGGGATCTATCAAGCCACGAAAGGACATGGAGGAAACTTAAATGTCTATTGCTAAGTGGAAGAAGCTAGTCTGAAAAAAGATAGACTATAATTCCGACTATATGACATTCTGGAAAAGGCAAAACTTTAGAGATCGTAAAAAGAGCAGTGGTTGTCAAGGATTTGAAAGGAGGAAGAGAAGGATGAATAGGATGAACAGGGAATTCTTAGGGTGGTGAAACTATATTGCATGATTCTGTAATGGTGAACACATGACATTATATACTTGTCAAAACCCATAGAAATATCCAACACAGAGTGAACCCTAATATAGATTATGGACTTTAGTTAATAATAAATCAATATTGGTTTATCAATTGTAACAAATGTACCATACTAATGCAACATATAAATTATAGGGGAAACCAGGGGGTGGGGAAGAGGGGGTATTGGGACTCTGTACTTTCTGTGTAATTTTCCTGGAAACATAAAACTGCTTTCAAAATAATCCATTAATTTAAAAAAAACTAAAAATACATTCAAATGAACAATATTATTTTATAGCCAGTAGTTAAACTTAAAATAGATGGCTCAAATTTTAAAAATTTATTCTATCAGTGTATTAGTCAGCCAAAGGGGTGCTAATGTGAAATACCAAAAATGGGTTGGTCTTTATAAAGGGTATTTATTTGGGGTAGAAGTCCACAGATACCAGGCCATAAAGCGTTAAGTTTCTTCTCTCACCACAGTCCATTGCCACGTGTTAGAGCAAGACAGCTGCCGATGTTTGCCAGGGTTCAGTCTTCTTGGGTTCCTCTCTTCCCGGGGCTGCGTTTCTCTCTGGGCTTAGCTCCTGTTTCCTCCACAAGGTCAGCTGTGGACGATCAGGCGAACGGCTTGCTTCTCTTCTCCTGGGGCCTTCTCTCCAACATCAAAACTGCTTCTCAAAAACTGCTTCCTCTGTCCTTTGCCTTGCCTTTTATATTCGATTCCCCCACCCACCAAGGGGTGGGGCTCAACGCCCTACTGACGTGACCCAGTCAAGCCCTAATCATAACTTAATCATGCCCAGATTAACAGATCAGTTTACTAGCATGATCCAATTATATTTTTGGAATTCATAATTACATTAAATTGGCCAATGGCTACAATCAGTTTATGTGTTTTGATTTGGGAGTTCAAGCCATTAACATTCAATGTTTTATTGTAAAGACAATTACTTTGTCCATTTTATCTTTTGGTTTTCTGTTGTCATATCTTACTGTTTTCTGTCATTTTACCCTTTAATATACTCTTCCTAATAATCTTCTCCAAGTTTCTCACACTTGTTTTTTCTTTTCAGGCTGCAACACTCTCTTTAGTATCTCTTGTAATTCTGGTCTTTTGGTAACATACTCTCTCAGTTTTTGTTTTTCTGTGGAGACTTTATACTTACCCTCATTTTTGAAGGAATGGTTTTGCCAGATGCAGAATTCTTGGTTGGCAGTTTTTCTATTTCAGTACCTAAAATACATCATACTACTCTCTTCTCACCTCTGTGGTTTCTGATGAGAGGTCGACACTTAATCTTATTGAGGTTCTCTTGTATGTGATGCATTGCTTTTCTCTTGCTGCTTTCAAAATCCTCTCTTAATCTGTGATATTTGTCATTCTGAATAATAGGTGTCTCAGAGTAGGTCTATTCAGATTTATTCTGTTTGGGGTGTTTTGTTCTTCTTGGATATTGATATTTATGTCTTTCATAATGGTTGGAATGTTTTTTGGTCATTATTTCATCAAATATTCTTTCTGCCCCTTTTCCATTCTCTTCTCCTTCTGGGACACTGATAACATATATGTTTGTGTGTTTAGCATTGCCATTCAATTCCCTGAGACCCTGTTCCATTTTTTCCATTCTTTTCTCATTCTGTTCTCTTGTTTTTTCTATTTGTATCACTAATTCTGTCTTCCTTCAATTCAAATCTGCTGTTATGTGCCTCTAATGTATTTTTAATCTCATCCATTTGTGTCTTTCATTCCCATAAGGTCTCTTACTTTTCTTTGCAGTCTTTCAGATTGTTCTTTATGCTCACCCAATGTCTTTTTAATATCCTTTATCTCTTTAGTCATATTTTCCTTCAATTCTTTGAATTGGTTTAGGAGATTAGTGTGATTATCATTGATTAGTTGTCTTAAATACTGTGTCTTGTCAGGTATTTGGTTTATTCCTTTGGCTGGGCTATTGCTTTCTGTTTCCTAGTATGGCTTGTTATTTTTTGCTGATGTCTAGGCATCTGAATATGTTGGTGAATTTACTCTGACAGTCAATTTCTCTCTCTTGCCTAGTGGTTGTTTTTTTTTTCATGACTTTTCTTTGTTTTTTGGTTCAACTTATTCTGAGTCTTTAAAATTGCCCAGCTTAAGTTATAAAAACCAGGCCAGTGACTCTTTAATGGGGCAAAGTTTTCCCCCCAGGAGTTGGGACTAAGAGAGACCTAAAAGCAGTTTTTCTCCTTACAGTTTCCTGTATGGCCAGAAGATGGTGCTCATCAATGTTGCCCATGTTTCTGGTCCGGCCACAGCTGAGATAAAAGCAGGCTCTGCTGGCCAAATTCACGGAAGGGAAGCCACTCTCCACCCTCTGATGCACCCTTCCTCTTCCCAGGGAGGAACATGTCTGCTCCCCTCTCAGTCAACTGCAGTGGGCCAGGGGTTTTATTCAGGCTGCACGTCCTGAGGGTAGTGCATGGGTGCCCTTCCTGGCCACCATAGGGGTTTAGTAATTCATGGTTGTCATGTCAGCTTCTTTGTCTCTTTGTCCCTCACCCTCTTGAGGGTTGGCAGCACTGTCCTGGTCTGCTGACCCCCAAAGCTTGTTCCTCAGACAGCTTTTGGCCCTTTCTCCATTGTTTTTCTGAGAGAATTGAGCACTGCCTATCTACTCCAATGCCATCTTCCTGGAACTCAACAGTTTTGCTTTAAAGTCTATTTCATCTTATATAAGTATAGGAACTCCAGCTTTTTAGTGGTTACTGAATGCATCAAATATCTTTTTCCAGACTTTCACTTTCAATCTATTTGTATATTTGGCTCTAAGGTGAGCCTCTTGTAGACAGCATATAGATGGCTCGTATTTTCTATTCCACCAGTCTGTATCTTTTGACTGTAAAAGCAGTTCTTCACCCATTTTGACCTTTGGGTTTTATTTGTCATATCTTATTTTCACCATTCCTTTTACACTTTTAGCTACTTTTACTGATATAATCTTCATTTCTAGACTCTCTTTCAAGCCTCTCTCTCCTGTCTTTTCTTTTCAGGCTGTAGCACTCCCTTTACTATTTTCTGTAAAGCCAGTATCTTGGTTACACACTCTCTGTTTCTGTTTATCTGTGAATATTCTAAACTCATTCTCATTTTTGAAAGACAATCTTGCCAGATACAAGATTATTGGCTAGCAGATTTTCTTTTTCACTATCTTAAATATAACATACCACTGCCTTCTTGCCTCCATGGTTTCTGATGA
>JAQZBX010060721.1:0-17248 GCA_029593785.1 Cabassous unicinctus
TCCAAACCACCACACTACTCAAGAAAATTTCTGTCATATCACTAGCTAGATACAAACTTAAGGAATAGAAAGCTCAGGAACTAAATCCCAGAGTTAACACTTTCGAATATTCAATGTTTAGTATACCATAAAAGATTAGAAGACAAAGGAACAGAAAATGACAGTCCATCCAAAGAAACAAGATAGACATTCAGAAGCCATCCATTAATAAGCCCAGATTTTGGACATGCAGGACAAAAGTTAAAAGAAAAAAAAAAAAAGAAAGATCTTCACTATGCTCAAGGAGATAAAGGAAAACACAGAGAAAGACCAAAGTATATTAGGAAAATGATAAATGAACAATGTGAAAATCTCAGTAAAGAGATAGAAATCTTACAAAGGAAAAACACAGAAATACTGGAGTTGAAGACCACAATAAATGAAATAAAAAATTCCTTAGAGGATTTCAACAATAGATAGGAACTGGCAGAAGAAAGAATTAGTGAATTCAACTCTAAGACAAGATAAGTGAAATGATTCAGACTGAGGAGCAGAAAGAGTGAAGAATGAAAAATGTGAAGAGGCTAAAAGCCCTGAGAGACACCATCAAGCATATGAATATATGCATTATAGGAGTCCCAAAAGAAGAGAGAAAGGAGCACAAGGAATATTTAAAGAAATGATGACTGAAAAACTCTCCAAATTTAATGGAAGACATGAGTATCCACATTCAAGAAGCCCAGTGAAACCCAAACAGGATAAACTCAAAGAGAACCTCACTTAGACACATAGTATTCAAACAATTGAATGCCAAGGACAAGGAGAGAGTTCTGAATGTTGCAAAAGAAAAGCAACATGTTATGTACAAAGGGTCCCAATTAGATTCAGTGCCAATTTCTCATCAGAAACCATGGAGACAAGAAGACACTGAATCAAAATATTTAAATTACCAACCAAGAATTTTATATCTGATGAGACTGTCTTTCAAAAATTAGGGAAAGATTAAAACATTCCAAGATAAATAAAAGCCAAGAGAGTTCATCACCACTAGACCTGCCCTACAAGCAATGTGAAAGGGAGTTCTTCAGACTGAAAGGAAAGGATATTAAAGAATAAATTGAAGTGACATGAAGAAAAAATGAGCTCTGGTAAAGGTAACCATCAGGGTAATTATAAATGCATTATTGTATTTTTTGGTATGGAACTCCAAATTTTGCTTTTTACAATGCAAATGCATAAAAATAATGGTAAACCTATGGTTTGGGATATAAAATACATGAAGATATAATTTGTAACAATTACAACAAAAAGGTAGGGGGACAGGGATATAGGAACAGTGGATAGGTATGCTATTGAAGTTAAATTGGTATCAAATCAAATGTGATTGTTATAGACGTAGGAGGCTAAATTTTAGCCACATGGTAACTACAAAGAATATATATGAAACTAAAGTATAGAAAGAAATGTGAAGGGGCTCAAAATGGTACAATACAAAAATGTAAATAAATATGAAAGTAGGCAATAATGGAAGAACTGAGGAACAAAAATGTATAAGACTTTCAAATACCAAAGAGAAAAATTGCAGAATTTCCTGCATTATCATTTATTATTAAATGTAAGTGGATTAAACTCTCTAGTCGAAAGACAGAGATTGGCAAAATGGTTAAAATAGCATGACCCAAATAACTGCTGTTTATGAGAGACTCATGTTAAATTCAAAGTCACAAGTAGATTGAAGTGAAATGATGGAAAAAATATATACCATCCAAGTCATAACCAAAAGATAGCTGGGGTAGCTGAAATCATATCAGATAAAATAGACTTTAAGTCAAATTTTATCAAAGGATCAAAGAAGTTCACTATACACTGATAAAGGAGTCAATTCAACAAGGACACATAACAAATATAAATATATATGAACCTAATTGCAGAACACAAAAGTATTTACTATTGACAGATTTGAAGGGAGAAATATACAGTTCTATGTCAATAGTAGGAGATTTCAGTATAGCACTTTCAATAATACATAGAACATCTATACAAAAGATCAGTAAGGAAATAGAGCACTTGAACAATACTATAAATCAATTAGACCTAACAGATATATAGAGAGCACTTCAACAATATCAGCAGAGTATACATTCTTCTCTGGTGCACATGGGTCACTCTACAGGATATACTGTTTGTTAGGTCACAAAACAAGTCTCAATAAATTTAAAAATATTAAAATCATACAATGTATCTTCTACCACAATGGAATGAAGCTAGAAATCAATAACAGGGAGAAGTGGAAAACTCACAAACACATGGCCACTAAAAAACACACTCTTTAACAACCAAATGGGCCAAAGAAGAAATCAAAAGGGAACTTAGGAAATAACTTGGGTGAATGAAAATGAAATCAAAATATACCATCATAAATTCACATAATATTCCACATTAACAGAATAAAGGAAAAGCACTCCATGATCAATTCAATTTCCACAGAAAAGACTTTTGACAAAACCCAACACCCTTTCTTAATAAAAACACTTAGAAAACTATGACTAGAATGAAACTTCTTCAACATGATAAAGGGCATATATGAAAAACCCATTGCTTACATCATACTCAATGGTGGAAGACTGAAACCTTTCCCTTTAAGATCAGGAACAAGAGAAGAATGCCCACTGTCAGTATTGTTAGTCAGTATTTTACTGTAAGTTCTAGCCAGAGCAATTAGGCTAGAAAGAGAAATAAAAGGCATCCAAAATGAAAGGAAGATGTAAAACTTCTTTCACTATTTGCAGATGACATGATTGTATATATAGAAAATACTGAAAAATCCATAACAAAGATGTGAGAGCTAATAAACAGCAAAGTGGCGGTGTATAAGATCAAAATGCAAAAATGAGTACTTTCTATATACTAGTAATAAATGATATGAAGAGGATATCAAGAAAAAAATTCATTTACAAAATCAACTAAAAGAATCAAATATCTAGGACCAAATTTAACCAAGAATGTAAAGGACTTATACATGGAAAACTAAAATCATTGCTAAAAGAACTCAAAGAAGACTTAAAAAAATGGAAGGACTTTCCATGTTTATGGATTAGAAGACTAAATATTAAGAGGTCAGTTCTATCCATAGTCATTTGCAGATTCAGCACAATCCCGTTCAAACTTCCAACAGCTGCCTTTTCAGAAATGGAAAATAAAATAATCAAATTCATATGGAAGGGTGAAGGACCCTAAATAGCCAAAAACATCTTCAAAAAGAAGAACAAAGTAGGATGATACACTTATCAATTTAAAAACTCATTACAAAGTTACAATAATCAAAACAGCATGGTACAGGCACAAGGATATATGGAAGAGTGGACTCAAATTGAGAGTTGAGAAATAAACCTTCACATCTTTGTCAACTGATTTTTTTTTCCCTTTAGATTTTTAAAAAATTGACGTATATCATTCATACATGAACATACATAAACAATAAGTGTATAGTAAAAGTTGTGAACTTACAAAACAAACATGCATAACATCATGCAGGGGTCCCATACATCAGCCCTTCACCAACACCTTGTATTGTTGTGAAACATTTGTTACAAACTATGCAAGAGTGTCATCAAAATATTACTACTAGCTATAGTCCATATCTTACATTTGGGTATTTTCCCCCAAACCACCCTACTATTTTTAAAACATATTTTTATTATGGAGGTTGTGAACTTACAAAATAATTATGCACATGTGTAGAATTCCCATACAACACCCCTTCACCAACACACCACACCGTGGTGGAATATTTGTTACAGATTATGAGAAAATATCATCAGACTGTTACCACCAACCGTGGCCCATAGTGTACATTTGGGACACTTTTTCCATACACCCCATTATCAACAAAGCATAGCTTTGTCACTGATGCAAGAATATTACAGTATTGCTGTTAACCACAGTCTATAGGTCACACCAATTTTATTTTTCCCATGCTTCTCCATATTCCCACCACCCTATAATAGTGTTGTACATCTGCTCTAGCTCATAGAAAGACACTCTTGCATCTGTACCATGAATCACAATTCTCGCCCACTTCTGGGTTCACTGTGTTATTCAGTCCCTAGATTATTCTCTAGTTTTCTTTCAATTGACATTTATATCCCTAGTCTACCCTTTTCAGCCACAATCCCATTTATAAACCAGCTGCTCTTAACTATAATGTGTTACTCTCAACTCTATCCATTTCCACACGTTTACAGTCAAGTTAATTAAAACTTCTACATACATTAAGCATCAGTAGTCCTTCTCAGCCCTCCTCTTTTCTCCTAATAACCTATACTCTAGGTTGGTCAATTGATTTTTGACAAGGTTCCCAAGTATATACAATGGGGAAAGAATAGACTCTAACAAATGCTGGGGAAACTGGATGTCCATAAACAAAAGAATGAAGTTGGACCTCTACCTCATAGCATATACAAAATTAACTCAAAATGGATCAAAGACCTAAGTAGAAGAACTAAAACTATAAAACTCCTAGAAGAAAAATATGGATGCATCTTCAGGATCTTGTGTTAGGCAATGGTTTCTTAGACTTTACACCAAAAGTACAGGCAACAAAATAAAAACTAGATAATTGGGACTTCATTAAAATGAAAAACTTTTGTGCATCAGAGGACTTCATCGTGAAAGCAAAAAGACAACCTAAAGGATGGGCAATATTTGGAAATCACATAATCTTTAAGGGTTTAATATCAAGAATATATAAAGAAATTCTACAACTCAACAGAAAGCAAACAATAGATGTGCAAAAGACATGAATAGAATTTCTACAAAGAAGATATAAAAATGGCCAAAAAGCACATGAAATCCACAAGGAGATACCATTTCACACCCATTAGAATGGATACTATTAAAGAAATGGAAAATAACATGTGCTGGAAAGAATGTGGAGAAATAGGAAAACTTGTTCATTGCTAGTGGGAATGTTAAAAAAATGTTTCATAGCAGGCAGTATAGAGAATAGTTTGGTGGAATAAGAATAAGCAAATCCATAGAGTCACAAAGTAGAATACAGGTTATAAGGAGCCAGATATGAGTATAAGGAATTGAGAGTTAATGGTTAATTGGTACAGAGTTTTTATTTAAGTTGATGGAAAAGTTTTGGTAATGGATTATGGTGATGGTAGCACAACATTGTGAATGTAACTAGCACCACTGAATTGTATATTTGAATGTGGTTAAAAGGGGAAATTTTAGGTTTACATATTTTAGAAGAATAAACATAAAAATACATGGAACATAATAATAAAATTATGCAAATTTTCTTTCATGAATTATAAAAAATGTACCACACTAATGCAAGTGTTAATATTAGGGTGCTAAATGAGACCTCAGTATTTTATATATGTTTTTTCCTATAAGCTTACACCTTCCCTAATAAAAAGAAAACCACAAAAACAAAACAAAACAAAAACCCGCTCAATTGTAGACAGAGTGTGAAGGCAGTGGACCTTCAGTGATACTGCTGAGATGTGTGTTTGTAGTAGCAGAGTCAGGATATAAAAAAAAAAAAATTATTCTGATTGCTAAAATACAAAGTCCATTTCTTCACAACTTTACCAAATTCCTTATGTGAAAATTGGCATTAATCTGGAAAAGAATGGGACCCTGGCAATTAGATTAGAGCAATCTTGGAGCCATATAAGGATACACACTGCAAATATTTCTGAAACATCCCTCACTTTGTACTCTTTGTTGAAAGACAAAAGAGACTGTTCCTTCCTCGAAGGAGGAATTTAATGATTTCTATATGTCAGTCCATTTTACAGAATCCCATCTCACAATACCTGAGGTGAAAAATGATAATTCACAGAAGGAATGTAGTTTTCTTTACATTGTATATTTAATACCTGCTTTTTCAACTTTGTATTTTATGTTTATTCTTCTATTCAGTTAGTTGGCAATATTTTTTGGGTTATGAAATGAAGCCTGTGTGATTAAGAAATTTTTTTTTTTGATTGCAAGTAGTAGATGATGTTTGTAACCAATTCCCCGTGACTACTTCAATGTAATAAAAAATCACTTATTTTAGAAATGTGTGTAAGGTCACATACATTTGAAGAATATACCATAAAATTTTATATTTTTTTCTAAAAATATCCATCTTTTTCTTTGTATCTGTATTTCTCTGTTCTATTTTAAAAAGCCTTTCCTACCCTGGAATTATGAAGACAGCCTGCTATATCATCTTCAGAAATTAATTTTTTAATCTTTATATTTAGGTTTCAATTGACTTCCAAATAATTTTTTGGGTATAATATGAAGTAAGTTTCCAGTTTTGTCAAGAAGTTCAAATAACCAAATAATTGTCTATGCATATTACTTCAGCATATTAAATTTAATATGTGGCTTAAAATAAAACATATAGGACTGTTGTGATAGTTTAACTATATGCACCCCAGGAAAACATATTGCTAAGCCTAATCTATTCCTGTCTGTGTGAACCTGTCAAAATAGGACCTTTTGATAAGGTTATTTCAGTTAAGGTATGGCCTGCTTCAGTTAGGGTTGGTATAAATCCTATTACTGGAGTCTTTTATAAGCAGAATGAAATTCAGATGTAGGGAGAGAAAGCCACAGGAAGCAAAGAGCTGAAATTCAATGGAACCTGGAAGAGAAAGGAGACACCAGGAGATGCCACCATGTGCCTTGCCATGTGACATCTAAGGATTAAGGATTACCAGTAGGCAGCTCCAGAATGCTACAGTCTTTGGGAAGAAAGCAGCACCTTGATAATGCCTTGATTTGGACTTCTCCCCTGCCTATGAGCAAATAAATTCCCATTGTTTAATCCAGCCCATTTCATGGTATTTGCTTGAGTAGTCCAGGAAACTAAAGCAGATTTTGGTACCCAGAGAGTGGGGTGTTGCTGCAATAAAATACCAAAAATGTGGAAATGGCTTTGGAATTGGGTAATGAGTAGAGACTGGAAGAATTCTGAGGTGCTTGATAAAAAAAGCTTAGATTGCTTTGAAGAGACTATTGATAGAAATATGGATGCTAAAGTTACTTCTGATGAGGCTGTAGAAGGAAATGAATGTGTTTTTGGAAACTGGAGGAAAGGTGATCCTTGTTTTAAAGTGGCAGGGATTGGTAAAATTGAATTCTGCTATCAGAAGGCAGAAATTAAAAGCAATGAACTTGGATGTTTAGCTGAGGAGGTTTCCAATCTAAATGTGGAAAGTGTAGCCTGGTTTCTCCTTGCAACTTATAGTAAAATGTGAGAGGAAAAGGATAAGTTGATACCTGAATTCCTGGGTACAAAGAAACCAGAAATTGATGGTTTGGAAAATTCTGAGCTTCTAAAAAGTAAGCCCCCAGAGAATAGTGCTCCATGTGTGGGTTTAACTGAATATCGGACCAGTCAGCAATTTCCATGCAAGTCAGGAATGGAAGTGCAGTTATCCAGGAAGGATCTGTGGAAAGTCCTACTGTCTGATTGTGTGGACCCCTGTAAACTACATGCAAAACCAAGCTTTTTGCCAAATTTCTATGAGCTGAGCCACTGCCAGCCTGGACTGAAAGGGACAGAAAAGGGACAAATTGAAGGAAGAATGACTTCAAAGGCAGAACCATGGAAGCTGAGGTCTGGACCAAAGACATCTCCTTGGGCCAAGAGAATGGGTCCAACCATCTGTGTTGAAAGGGTAGGTCCATCCCTGCTCTTGGAGAAGGTGGGCCTTCCATCTCATTGTTTAGGAAGAGTGCTGCCATCCTGATGCTCAGAGAGGATAGAGCCTTCACCCTAGTTTTCTGGGAGAGCACAGCAGCTGCACAAGAACTTGGAAGGGGTGGAACTGCCGCTCCATCAAGCCCAGAGGACAAATCATCAATCTATAGATGACTTTCATACAGAAATCTTATAGAGTTTGCCCTGCTGGGTTTCAGAATTGTTTGGGACTTGTGACTCCTGTTTTCCTTCCAATTTCTCCATGTTGGAATGGAAATGTTTATCCTATGCCTATTGGAAGCAGATAACATGTTTTCTAGGTTTCACAGGTCTATAGACAGTGGGGAATTGTGGCCTGGGACAGACCACACCCACACTTGATTTTGATGAGACTTTGTACTAATCATTGTTTATGAAAGGACTTAGGGTTTTTGTGAATTGTAGTGGAATGAATATATTTTGCATATAGAAAGAACATGTCTTTTGGGGGGCCAGAGAGTAGAGTATGGTGGTTTGAAGCTGTATATGCCCAGAAAAACATTTTCTCAAACCTAATCCATTCCTGTGGGTGTGAGCCCACTGTAAGTAGGACTTTTTGATGAGGTTACTTCAGTTGGGGTGTGGCCTACCTCAATCAGACTGGGTCTTACTCCTATTACTGGAGTCCTTTAAAAGTGGGATGAAATTCATACGTAGGGAGAGAAATCCACAGAAGCAAGAAGCTGAAATTCAACAGAACCTGGCAAGAAAAGCTGTCATGGGCCTTGCCATGTGTCAGTCTAAGGACCTTGGATTCCTGGCAGCCAGCCCAGAATGCCACAGTCTTTGGAAAGAAAGCATCACCTTGATGATACCTTGACTTGGCCAAGTCAACTGTGAGGCTGAGAAATAAATTCCATAATTTAGCCTGACCCATTTCACGGTATTTGCTTGAGCAACCTAGGAAACTAAAACAACTGTGCAAAACAGTGAACCCAAATGTAAATTATGGACTTTAGTTAGTAGTAGAATTATAATAATATTGTTTCATCTATTGCATCAAATATACCATACTAATGCAAATTGTTAACAATAGGGAAAACTGAGTGTGTGAGGGGGTACATCTGAATTCTGTATTTTCTGTGTGATTTTTATGTGAACTGAAAACTTCTTTAATAAAAAATAAATTAATTAAAGTATAGCATTGGTAGTAATATATTAAAAATTTTTATATTATTTGATAAAAGTACTTTAAATCAACCCCACTTTGTTCTCTTTATGACACAAAGCTCAGGGTGGATGTTGATCATCCAAGCTGCCAGCTGTTATAAGACTTTATATAAAAGTAAATGATTTTGCAGGGAATAGAATTCACTAAATTATAGCTCTCTACTGAGAATTCTAACCCATATTCTGAAAGGTCATGCAATCATGACTTTGCATAATTAGTTGAGGACCACAAAAATTAGCTAGTAAATTGGCACATTTTAAGACATGAGTTTATAAACTGAGAAAGGTATGTAGTGTTAATAATTAGACAGTGAATTAATAAGTCCATGCTACAATCTCCTGTCTTTGAGAAATATACTGAGAACAACAGAAAAATCACAGAAGTTTTCTGAAGATGTATGTCATAGAGCTGTATTAGACAGCCAGAAGGGGTGCTGATGCAAAGTACTAGAGAGCTCTTGGCTTTTATAAAGGGTATTTATTTGGGTAGACACTTACAGAGTCCAGCTCAAGGTACCATAAGAGGTACTTTCTCACCCAAAGTCTATTGCCACATGTTCATGCAAGATGGTGGGCAACGTCAGCGAGGGTTCAGCCTTTCTCTTCCATTTAAGGCTCCATTGTCCCAGCTTCTTCTGATCTCAGCTGTAGGCTGGCATAAGGCTCCTCTCTCTCCCTGAGGCTCGTTTCTTTCCAGGTTCAGCTGTTCTGTTCTCTTCACAAGGTCAGCTGTAAGCTATCAGGCTCATCTCTCTTCCCAGACCACAGGATCCTCTGTGTATCTTCTCTGTGAATCTGCTTCTCTGTGTGAGGGTCTGTTTTATCAGACCAAGGGGGCTGCAACTCAATGCTGAGCTCCACTCTGATGATGTGGTTGAATCAAAGCCCTAATCTTAACATAATTTAATCAGACATCTCAGCTGAATCTAATATAATCAAAGGGTTATCATGCCCAGAAAAACAGACCAGTTTACAAACATAATCTCTCTTTTTGGAATTCATAAATAATCTCAAACTGCCACAGAGGCTTGGTCATTTGCTTTCTCTCTCTTTTAAATTCCTAGTTACTTATGAGACCAGGACTAGGGTAAGGCAAGTGAGGCATTCACCAGGGACACAAAATTTAAGGTGGTTCCCTAAAACTCAGGAATAGAGATAAATAATAATATTTTAAAATAAAAATTAGTATAAAAAAATCCATGATGAACAAAATATCAACATTTTAAATAAAGTCAGAATCAGCCCTGGATGACTGACCTCACTCATCTCATCCTAATCCTGGCCCCTCTATACTTATCTGAATACTTACCTGCTTTCTCCCTAAACTGTAAGTGCCATTAGTAAGAAACCGTCTCTGCTCTTTTCACTGTATTATCTCCAGGGCCTAGCTCAATGCCTGTCACATAGGATATACTCAGTACATCTTTCCTCCATGAATGAATGAAAAATTAGGGTTCAGTGGAAATAGGACTGGGAAGCGAGTCTAGGGACAGACAAGCCGTGCTACCTATACATTGAGTGGCCTTAAATACATCATTTCTCTGTAGACCTCATCTTTGAAAGGAGGACATTGAACAATATAAGCCCCATTGTTCTTTCCAGTCTTCAAATTCTAATATTCTTCATTTGTATTTGGACAGGAAATCATCATGGGGATTTTACCCATCCAACTATCCAACAAAAATCAGTCATATACCGCCAAAGTGCCTAACAGTGGGCTAAATGCTGGAGAAAGGAAGATCAGAAGGAAACGTCCCTGCCTCCAAGGAGCTCCAAGGAGCTCACAATATGCAGCAGGAGGGTGGATGTGTGAGCATGCATGGGGAAAGGTGAAGAGAATTGCTCTGTACTTACCTGGCAGGGGAGATACCATGATCAGGAAGGTGGTTTTCCCAGGGTGAGGCTTATCCATTGTACTCAATGTGCTGACCCCTACCGTTTCCCCAAATGTGGGAAACTTGACTGCATAATTTGTGGTAGTGGGGGACTGCATTTGCACTCTCCCATTAAAGAAAAAACAATTGTTCCGATAGAGGACAGGGGGAACATTAGAAAAAGAATGCACAGGTCTCCCAGGGGCAGTCCTAGTTTACACAGAAGATCTGAGCAGAGCGAGAAGGATGAGGAGGAATTGTCACCCAGAGAAGAAGGAATGGGTGCTCTCCAGCTTAGGGAAGAATATGTGTGTGGCTGGTAGTGTTTTTCACTAACAGGCATTTGGGAACTCCTTTGGTTTTTGGAGTGAAATTGGGCAGTGTTCTGGTCTCTTTGACTGGAGGCTTCACAGGCCAAGAATAGGATCTTTAAAAATTAAACTTAAGGGTGAAGGAGGAGATAGTGATTCTTTTAGGATAGTAAGGTAGAGGCATTATACGGCCAGGTGTTGATCTTTGCAGTGCAAACTTTTGATTGTTTTGTAAAGAATCTATCCTTAGGCCAGATAGCCCCTTCTCGCCCAGTTTGAGAGTCTCTGTACCTTCTTTTTGTCTGCCCTTACCCTCTGGACCTCTTCACCCTAACTGAGGAATGACTGCCCCATCTTGGCTGAAGGTGGGACATAAGAAGCAGGTCCTGGAGAAGGTTTGTGTGTGTGTGGAGCTGGTGATCACACTGGGTAGGAGTACCTACCAGCAAAGTGCCCTGAGAGAGTGTAGTTTGTATGGCCAGAGATTTACATGCTGGAATAATTGAATTTACCCACAATGGAAAGGAGTATTGTCATTGTTGAGGGGAAACAGGTTGAGAAGTTATCTGATTGGCTCAGTGTGCCCCAAAGTAGGTGCTGGTCTAATCATATAAATGTTTAGGTTAGAAGGAGGAGAATAATAAACATATTTGTTTATATTGTGAAAGTTCCTGTGGTGATGGTTCAATTTTATGATATATAAGTCATTTTATTTACTGTTTTATACTACATTAGCAGACATCCCTAGTAGCAGCACCCAGGGACAAATGAGGGAGAAGAAGGGGAATGGAGTGATGTCAGATTGGGTTGTTAAAGACTGTGAACCAGGTCAGCTCCTTTTGTGGCAGTAACTAGCTTACCAGTCAGCATCTCTGTCAATGAAACTAAGCCCAAGATAGAAAGAAACCCCTCTCAACCTCCAGGAATGAAGCTTCGGTTTCAGCATTCCCCACTGGGGAGCTCCTGTCTCTGGGGTGCCAATGCTAAGGCAGAAAATTTGTCTCAGTATGTTTATAGAGCAGAATTTTCACTGATAGGCATTTGGGAACTCCATTAGTTTTTGGAGTGAGATTGGACAGTGTTCTGGTCTCTTTGACTGGAGGCTTCACAGGCCAAAGAGGGAGACAACAGAAGCAGATGTTCACTCCCTGTCTCCCTCCTCTTGCTTTCATAAAGGAAATAACCTTTGTTAAAGGTCAGGTGATGTTTGGAGACCATCTCATTGCATTCTTCCCACTGGGATCCCACACTTTAGTTGGGCAACTCTAGCATCTGTTTAGATTATCTCCTGGACTTCAGATACTGTCTCTTTCCTTTTGTTCTGCTCAGAGAGAGAATTTTCCAGCAATGATAATGAGACTGGCTCTGTGCTGTAAACAAACCCTGTAAGACAATGACATTTGTACTGAGCTGCAAATTTAATTGGTTCAGTTATAAAGCAACATTTAATATTAGATACCTCTTCTTCCAGTCATGGCCTGAAAATTATAATCTACTAAATCAAGGAGAGAAGGAGGCTTTATCTTATGTACCAACTGTAATCAATTGCTTCTTGGAGTGCTGTGTTGAGAAGAGTACTGAGGTTGGTTCTAGGCTCAGTGGGAAGGAGTGCTGTGATCACTTAAACATGTCTGACAAGAGATGAGTAGAAGTACGAGTACCAGGAATTTGCATCACCTTAATCTTACTTTCTAAACTTTCTCTCTCTTCTGCAATCACAGCATCCTTTAAACCTTGCCTCCCATGTATCACGTGGTGTCCTCCTATGCAAATATTTACTCTTGGGTCACAGAGACTGTTTTCTGCTACTGGGAATTCTATAATTTTTACCCCTTATTAACATTCTTAATATTTAATTCTTATGGCAGCAAAGAATTACCAATCTTAAAACAGGGTGCCATTTTTACCTATCAAATTGAAAAACAATTTGAAAATTGTATTAGCCAGTATTAGTGATAATAGAGAATGAAGTACACACTCCAATACACTATTGGTGAAAATGCAGCTTGGTAAATCCTTTTTAGAAGGCAACCTGAAAAAATATATTAAAAGTCTTAAAAATCTGAACATACCCTTTGACCCAGGGATGATTTTTCTGACTTTTAACCCAAGACATAATCCTGAATGAACAAAGATTTACATTCATGTATATGCACTAAAGTATTATCTATAATAGAAAGAAGTAGGAAACAAATATATTCAGCAATAGTTTAAATAACTATGTGCATAAAATAATAAAAAATAGCTTCCTTTTATTAATCATTGTGATGGTTAGACTCAGGTAATGGTGCCTGGTAGTTTGGTCAAGCAAGCACTGACCTAATTGTGAGGACATTTTGTGGACTTAAATTATTTCAACAGAGGAGATTGCCTTCAGCAATGAGAAACATCTCATCTGATCAGCTGAAGGCCTTAAAAGGAGATGTGATGATTTTAGCAGTCAGAAGAGAAAATTTTGATCTCTTTTTCCTTAACCACTCCTGTCATTGCCCAATGGGCTCATGAACAAAGTGGCCATGGTGGCACGGATGGAGGTTATGCATGGACTCAGCAACATGGACTTCCCCTCACCAAGGCTGACTTGGCTACAGCCACTGCTGTGTGCCCAATCTGTCAGCAGCAGAGACTCAAACTCATTCCCCAATATGGCACCATTCCCCAAGGTGACTTGCTACCTGGTGGCAGATTGATTACATTGGACCACTTCCATTACGGAAGGGGCAGTGATTTGTTTTAACTGGAATAAACACATACCCCAGATATGGGTTTGCTTCCCATGCTTGCAATGCTTCTGCAAAAACTACCATCTGTGGACTTACTGAATGTCTCATCACCACCATGGCATTCCACACAGCATTGCTTCTGATCAACAAACCCACTTCACAGTGAATGATGTGTAGGAATGGGCACATGATATGGACTTCAATGATCTTAATCTTACCATGTTTCCCATCATCCTGAAGCAGCTGGATTGATAGAACAATGGAATAGCATTTTCAAGATTCAATTATGGTGCCAACTAGGTGGCAATACCTTACAAGGCTGGGGCAATGTTCTCTGGGAGGCTGTGTATGCTCTAAATAAGCCTCTACTCTATGGTGCTCTTTCTCCCATAGCCAGGATTCACAGGTCCAGGAATCAAGGGATGGAGATGCGAGTGGCACCACTTACTATTACCCCTAGTGATCCCCTAGAAAAAAATTTTTGCTTCCTGTCCCTGCAATCTTAAGCTCTGCTGGCCTGTAGGTCTTAGTTCTAAAAGGAGGAGTACTTCCACCAGGAGACACAACAATTTTTCCATTGAATTGAAAGTTAAGACTGCCACCTTGGCACTTTGGGCTTCTCATGCCTTTGAGTTAACAGGCAAAGAAGGGAATTACTGTATTGGCTGGGGTTATTGATTCTGACTATCAATCAGAAATAGGACTGCACCTACACAATGGCGGTAAAGAAGAGTTTGCCTGGAATACAGGAGATCCTCTAGGGCAGGGGTTCTTAACCTTTTTTTGTTCCATGGACCCCTTTGCCAGTCAGGTGAAAACCATGGGCCCCTTCTCAGAATGTAGTAGCAGATAGTTTTATGACACTCAACATCGGAAGCCAGAGAAAATAAAGATAATAAGTTGATTTTTTTTTTTTCAATTCAAGCTCACGGACTGCCTGAAATCTTGGTCCGTGGACCTCTGGTTAAGAACCCCTGCTCTAGAGTATCCCTTAGTACTACCGTGCCTTGTGATTAAAGTCAATGGAAAACTGTAGCAACCCAATCCAGGCAGTACTACCAATGGCCCAGAAACTTCAGGAATGAAAGTTTTGTTCACTCCACCAGGCAAAGAATCACAGCCAGCTGAAGAGGTTGCTGATGGCAAAGGGAACATTGAATGGAGAATGGAATAAAAGAGTGATAAATATGAATTACAACTATATGACCAGTTATAGAAATGAGGACTGTAAGGCTATGAATATTCTTCCTTGTTTTGTTTCTTCCCTATCATATCTCCTTATTATATGACATAAGTTTTATTTGATGTTGTAATGTTTAAGTTATAGGATATCAAGTTTAAGAGTGAATATTACCCATAGACCTGTATTCTATTCTGGAGAGATTTGGTGCATTTCTGGTTGTACGCAGGACAATTGAGTATTGTTAGTTGGAAAATATGTCTGCTATTGCTTTATTTACTATGGTTTGAG
This sequence comes from Cabassous unicinctus, assembly GCA_029593785.1. Classification (NCBI taxonomy): domain Eukaryota; kingdom Metazoa; phylum Chordata; class Mammalia; order Cingulata; family Chlamyphoridae; genus Cabassous; species Cabassous unicinctus. Next base: position 15,282 of record JAQZBX010060721.1, read on the forward strand.
ATGATGTGTCTGGCTGCCAAGTTGACAAGGGGTGGGTGGACTGTGATGGTTAGATTCATGATCAGCTTGGCCAGGTAATGGTGCCCAGTAGTTTGGACTAGAAAGCACTGGCCTAATTTTTACTGTGAAGACATTTTGTGGACTTAAATCATTAGTAAGGTGATTGTATCTATGATTGTTTATATCTTCAATCAACTGAGGAGATTGTCTTCAACAATGAGAGACATCTCATTCAGTCAGTTGTGGGCCTTAAAAGGAGAAGCGATGATCTCAGCAGTCAGCAGAGAGAGAATTTTCATCTCTGCTTTAACCAGCCTGTTCCTCCTGGGGAATTTATTGAGGAACTTCACTGGAGTTCCTGGCTTGCAGACTGCCCTATAGAATTTGAGCTTGTGGACTTCCGCAGTCATGTGAGACAACCCTGTAAAATCTCACAGTATTTACAGATATCTCCTGTTTGTTCTGTTTCCCTAGAGAGCCCTGACTAATACAATCATGCATATGCCAGACCTTTACATATTTTATCTTATTAATTTTTATGTTGCATGAAGAACTGAGGCTAAGAAAGGCTAAAGGACTTCCAATTCTAGTAATACATGTAGATTAGTCAATCTGAAAACTACCGATTACAAAACACCTAGAACTGCTGGAGAAAATGTAAAAATGCTTAAACAATATATTTAAATGCAAAAGTGCAATTGGAATACTATGAAGGAGATCCCTAATAGTCAAAAGAGGAGATGATATTGAAATAGAGAATGTTAAGTAGAAGCACTGGCTGCCCTCAGGGTGGGGTTGAAGGTGAGGATTTCCAGCCTCTGTAACCAATAGGCTTAAGTTTTAATATCCATGTGGGGTTAGACAACAAGATATACCCTAGGTGAGGTATAGGGTCTCATACTCTGAATAAAATCAGATCCCAGTGACTGGGTGGATTAGGAAAAATGTCCATATATTGTCAAAGGGAGTCAACTATGACATTTATCTCATTCTAAACTCTGGCTTAAACATAAAGTAAAAATTTCTAAAGATATAGCATAACCATTGAGCTGCCTGCATATGGAATGAGGATTTTCATGTAAACTACCTGAATGGTCCAGAAACCCACAAGACTTTGAAGTCTCCTGAGTTGGTAATACTCTGGGGACACTTGGAAGAAGCAATTGCAAACCTTTAAAGGGAAAATCTAGGTTACACAATATTTCCACAAAGCCCATAATATAAAGTATTATATAAAAATTATATGTAAGTATTTATATAAAAAACTACAAAATATATGAGGAGAAATAATCCATCATGAGAGAGAAAGAACAGACACACAAAAGAGAGAATTAGATCACAAAGTACTTTAAATAATAGGATTGTCAGATGGAGACTATAAAATCAGCCAGTTATAAAGGAAAAATCTTATGATTATCTTAATTGGAGAAGAGCACTAGACAAATTTCAGCATCTATTCATGATGAAAATCTTAACAAATTAGAAATGGATTAAGGGAACAATCTCAACTGATAAAAGGAATACAACAAACATTATACTTAAGGACAAAATGTTGAATACTTTCTCTCTGAGACTGGGAGTAAGACAGGGTTATAAAGGAAACTACAGCTTATCGGAAGAAGAAGGCCAGGAACAGAAACTCTCCCCTGGAGCCAGTACCAGTAAGAATGTTCAACTGTAATTGAAGAATTGCTGGACACTTAGAATGGACTAGCTTCACAGATTCTGGGGAGGTCCCGTTTTGCCCAGTTTTATTGGGTCCACACTCTTTCCTGAGTCTTATATCCAAGCGCTCAGTCAGGTTCTTACAGCAAAGTCTGAAGAAAATCCCCTCAGGCTTCCAGCAGGGGGAGGGGAAAAGTAACTATTTTGAAATATGGCTAGAGTAGTCTGTTCTTTTTTTAAATTTTGAATTTTATAAAAAAAATTTTAATTAGAGAAGTTGTAGGTTTACAGAAAAAAAAAAA